>ML843393.1:0-12048 GCA_009831015.1 Picea engelmannii
TATTACAATATTAACCCACGCAGGGGTGCGGTAATCCCACTTACAAAATTTGTGTTGGAGGCAAAAATTGCCTAGTAGAACCAAACTGTCTTCGACATACTAGCATCTGATGATGCATTACTTCATGGCACATGGAGTTGACCTCCTAGTTGAATAGGTGGTCAACAGGAGGACAATAGAGAACGTGGGTAAAGTGGTTACATTTAGGAGAACATTGCTACAACACCACCTTCCACATGTCCATTGGTATGACACCCTTTCGAGCATTGTACGAATATGATGCTCCCACTTTGGTAGACTTGATCTTCGGGGAGAGCAGATCTTCCAAGGCCAAGGATTGGATCATAGAGAGTCAGGAGATTCTCAAGTTGTTGAAAGAGAACTTGCAGATGACGCAAAACTGACAGAAGATAAGTGCAGACAGGCACAGGATAGAGCGCAGCTTTGAGGTTGGAGATTTGGTTTTCTTGAGACTCCAACCCTACAGACAGTCATCTCTAAAGAAGAGTGGGGCCGAGAACCTCAAGCCCAGATTTTATGGTCCTTATAGGATCATGCATCGAGTAGGCGAGGTTGCTTACAAGCTAGAGCTTCCAGAGGGGAGCAAGATTCATAACGTGTTCGACGTGGCTTGCCTCAAAAAGGTAGTGGGACAATTCATTAGCACATCAGAGGAGCTTCCCTCGTTGGATGAGGAGGGACAGTTGGAGTTAGTTCCGGAGGAGATTTTGGAGTTCCGGGAGCGGAAACTGAGGAGCAGGGTCATCAGAGAGTGTTTGATCATATGGAGAGGGATTCTAGTAGAGGATGCTACTTGGGAGAGCGAGCAGGTGTTGCAGCACCCTGGACTGGTATTGCTTGAGAACAAGAAATTTCGGGAAGGGAGGACTGTAGTGTCCCTTTCCAAATAGGAGCTCCAGAGAAGAGGCTTAATGGTCTAAACTGCCACGTTAGACTATAGCCAGGGCCAAAGAGGGGTAAACAGGGTTACTAGAGGTCACTCCAGTCACAGGTGTTATATTCGAAAAGTGACACTGAGCTAAAAAGGGTTAAAAGTGCTTTTAAGTCATTATGAGCTAAAAATAGAAGTCAACAGTGAATTAGGGTTTCAACGGTGATTTAGGGTTTTGGAAGTCCACAGTGAATTAGGGTTTCAGCATGATTTAGGGTTTTGGAAAGCTATAAAGGAAGGGTCAGCGACCTAATTCATTATTATGCAGATTATGACTTGTCATTGAGGAGAAGAGGCACATCTCAGGAGAGATAGTTCAGTGGATTCCAGGAGGAAGACACCAGTTGGCTGATTTCGGTGTTGAGACACACACCCTAGTCACCGGGAAGATCATTCAGGTCTTCCATCATTCTTCAACAACAGTTATACAGTGTTCAGTAGCAAGGGCGCATTCATCCATAGTGAGGGCGCAACTTCTGAGAGGGTTTTTAGTCGACTTATCCCATGCAGGGAGAATTCCGAGATTTCCCTCCGACCCATTTGAGAGGAGGGCAAGGCGCATCTTTTGCCTGGTTCCTCATCAGATTCCGACGGAGGAATCAACTGGGACACATTTTCCAGACTTGGATGTGCGACACTTTTGGCGGACACATTTGGGGTTCCAGAGCGAGCATCAAACCAGATTCAGGGAAACCCTTCCGACCCATTTCCCAGTAGACCAAGGTAGTCATTTTGAGACATATCTCGTCCGATTCCGACGATGGAATCACTAGGACGCATTTTGCCAAAAGAAGAGGGGCTCATTCCCCCAGGGGTATCCACCCGGGGTCCAGATGCATCAACAGAGGGGTCCTACAGATACCAGTACTTAGGACTAGAGCAGGGTGCATCATTTGGGACCGTTTCCAGGCCATTCCGAGAAGCATAGCTCCCAGGGAGAACTTTCCTGACTTCCAGCAGTTATCGTCAGAGCTGCCATAGTCCCAGCGCATCCATTGACTCCACTGTGCTCCCATATTCCAGGTATTATCTTTTAGTTGCTTATTTGTATTCCGGCTAAGATCCTTTGTCTGTTGATCTAGTCGAGTATTGTCAGTTTATTCAGCCGCATTCGGCCATTTTGTAATCCACGGAGATATCATAATACAAACTTTGCGGTCCTTTGTCGCGTTTATTATTTGTATGATCATTTATATGTTGTAAACCATTGATCCTACACACACATTAGCAACGTTTCCTAGACTAGCCAAGTCAGGAACATTACACGTTCATCATGTCCCTCTGTCCTCTAGCTAGGTCATTCAACATGGCCTGTGTACTGTCAACATGTGTCTCGGTGCCTTTCCCCCTTCCCTTGGGTGTCTCACGCTTGTCACCCATAGTCCTTTCTATCTCGGCCTCTGTGTTCGAACTAATATGCTCCATGTCCTCTATCTCTGGCTCTGTATCTGACTGAGTACGAAAGGGAGTGTAATCCCTCTGGTTTCTATCTCTCCTATCTCTGCTATGACCTCTGCGGTACTGAATGTACTCGTCCCCAATATGTCCTCGGCCCTCTGGGTATTCTTCACCTGTTCCTGAAATCATGGTGTCATGAGAAGCTCTTCTTCATAGGCTAGTAGGAAGAAGGCTCTGATACCACTGAAATATCCCTGATCCAACTGATCTGGATATCTACTGCTAAACTATTGTTTTGCCACTAAGATCTGATACTCTGGGGGGTTTCTGGATGCGTTTGAGTTAATGTGTGAACATGCTTGGTGATTTTCGCATGTTTATTTCATTCATTAAGAGTTTTAGCTATATATATATGATGCATGCAAAAGAAAGGACAACATAGCTCACTGATATATATTATGTGAAAAAAGCAGGAAATACAATAATATGCTGGAAGTAGATATACTAGTCATCAGTTAGATCTCATGGATTGTCACTGGAATACAAAAAACTAACAAGAAATACCCATGACCAGAAGATGAAGGTTGATCTGTGCATGCACAGATAGATCAACAAAATGCAGTTCCGGAAGCTCACGAAAACTGTTGTAGATACTGGAAAACTTGCCTTGATGGAGATACTTGTTAAAATGGGCTGGAAACTGTCTCAAAAGGAGCACCCTGTCCTCTAGACTGATCTAGGTAATTTTCGGACTGAAGATCCGACCTCTAAAGCTCTAGATGTCACCTCCTGGGGGTTCGTGCACCTCTTGGGATGTGGGAGTGCACCCTAGTGATCCCACTGATGGAATCTGATGATGTATGACTCGAAACGATCGTCCTGGCCTCCTCTGTAATGGGTCGAAAGGGTTTCCTTGGATCTTCTCTGGAATACCCCCTGGAACCCCAAATGTGCTTCCTCAAGAGCTACGCCCTAACTGGTTGTTTGTTGCGTTCTGGTAAATTCCACAGTCAGAAACTGATAACCGGTGGCTCAAAAGATGTGCCCTGGCTAGCTCTCAACTAGGTCGGAAGGAATTTGCAAGATACTTCTCTGTCTCGTGCGGCCACACAAACCCTCTCTCTAACCCGTGCGCCCTCACTAGCTGAGTTGCGCAATCGCTGTACTGAATCTCCTGAGAAGCTCGGTGAAATACCTGGATGGTATCTCTGATAGGCTAGGGTGTGTCTCTCAACACTAAAACCAATCAATGGTGGTGGTTTCCTCCAAAAATCCACAAAACAACAAGGGGGTCAATTTCCTCCTCTGCAAATATCTCAACATCAAATCATAACATAATGAGAAATAAGGTTGAATTCCTCCCTTTATACTCTTCCCAATCTAATTCACCATTGACATCACTTAAGCTAGGCGCTTTTCCTCCTAAGGTGAGTAATTAATTAATTAAGTCCCCCTCTTAACACCTTTTCATTCTATTTCTCCATTGACTTAGGCTTAAGTGACTTTTCCTATGCTTTTTGGCTTAATTCATTGTTTAGCCACCAAATCTCCCTTATTTATCCTCTTGTTCCCTGTTTGTACCTGACTGTAGTCTACGGGAACAAATAGACCACTAAGTCACTCCATGCTGGCCTACTCTTGGGAACGGGACATCACAGTTTAGGCACATATTCTGATTTGCGGAATTAGGGATATTACATAAACCATGATAACTTTATATTATATGCAAGCTTCAAATGTCAATTATAAACCATACACAAGCTGCATACATCGTGTGTCGAGTGCTTTGTATGTGAGGTAATCACTTGAGTTGCTTCAACATAGTATTCCAATCATAACCCAAAATTTTTAACACCATGTATTAACATATAAAACTAATGCGACTCATATATGAGTTGAGAACCATACTGAGCCCAATAACCCAAACTCCATACAAGGTGTCACTTGTAATAGGGTGCCTTAGTCATAAGACCCAGATTTTTAAAACACTTTACACCATGCAACAATAGACTATGATACATATGATGTTCTTCGTGATGCTCATGTATCAAGTTCAATGAGTGTTAGAATATATTAAACTCATAATAAAAACAAAACCTTTGCCAATTATCAAACCATGTACTTATACTTGACATGTTTGCATAATATAGTAGATGAAAGAATTGCAATTAGGCATGTTCATCATGTAATGAAGCTCAACAACCAAATTTGTGCACATATTTATGTATTGTCAACTTGTGCATACCTTCAGAACTTGTTATGGTGCTAATGTTTATGTCCATGAAGGTAAATCTTCTTAACCTCAAGCATGTGCACAACAAAATAACTATGTTCCATTTCTTCAAGATGTCATAAGCTGAAGTGTTTCATGCAGAAGAAAAGCTTAGAAAACCAACACTTTTGCATTTTTTTCTTGGGGACCCAACCTATTAACTATATAATAATTATAATCATAGGCTTTGCAATACTTTGAGAGCTTTTATAATAGGTGACGATATTTTGAGTCAACAGTAATGATATCTAGGAAACATGCTCAACAGTATTTACAAGCTTACGGCTTTAAATCTTTGAAATCTCAATCATATTAAGAAACTTTGCCTTGCTACTTTAAATTGTCGATCAGTATTTAGAGGGGCTCATCAAGAATGTTGATATAGCTTCCTCAGCCATCCAAATTGCTTTCCCATTCACTGTTGGCTTTGCTACTTGATTTGAAATCGACATACCCTTGTACAGCATCCATTAATATTGTTGTATCACTTTCATCCTTTCTCCCTAAAGTGCCTCCAAAGATTTGACATTTTAGATGGATGGTCTAATGATGAAATATTTCAGGACAGATTTTCTCCCTTTTTACACCACTATTCTCCTTAAAAGAATGCCTCCCGAAATCCAAAATGCATGTGCATTTTGGGTGGTAACACACTCCACATCACATGAAGCGCACCCATAGTATGGGGTAAATACTTCCAAAGCAACCAAAAGCTAATAGTTGGTCTTTAAAGTCTGGATATGAAAGCATTAAACAAAAGTGAAAAGAGTTGATGGGTTTGTGTACAATAACAAAGAGGGATCTATGGGTTGTACAGAGAAGACCCTTTTCTCCTAAAGCTTGTGTGTATTTATACAATTTATGAGTGACACTTGGTGCCTAACCCTTTTCGTTTCGGTGGCAAGAATGAATAGAGAACACCAACCATCATCTTGTCAGCTGTCAACTTGAAGAAGAGACATGTATTGGCACGTCGATGGTGTTCGCCTAGATGTTTATTGACTATTCAAAATTTCATCCAACATGTATACTAAATCATCATATGTCGTCTGACATATATGACAATTGATCCTTATTGAAGGATGCATAATTCCACTAAGTCGAGGTCAACTAAGGTTTAACTAGACAATTCACTATACTCTATGAGGGAGTCGACTAATGACTATGCAAGTCGATTTGATGATAATGGATCCATGGGATGGATCAAGGAAAATGTAATGTCCCCCACCTCTTGGTGAAGAGGTCTGGGAAGACTTAGTGGTCTAGGCATCCCCACTAGACCATAGTCTCATACAGCATGGGGAAAAGTCAACCAAACTAATGTTATATTGTGAAGTTGACTTAGGAAAAAGGGAAAAAGAGAAAAAAGTAACTCAATGAAGAATTAGAACGTTGGAGGTTGAACCTAGGGGTTAAACTAACTCAACAGGGAAACAGAACGAAAGTATAAAGGAAAGGCTAGGGCGCACCTTTCACTTCATCTTGGATATTTTGGTRTTKGCTTGTTGAGCTCTTGAGCACAYAGTTTTGAGGGTTTTGAGTTTACAAACCCTAGAGAGCAACTYAGTGGTGAAAGATTCCATTCACTTGTTCCAAKCTTGGTCTYGGGGATGAAATACTCCACCCACACCATTCTACATTCATCACAGRTTCCTTTATCGATTCAGGAGAGCAGCAGGGCCGTACTATTCAGGGATTTCYAGTAGGGGTGCACCATTGTTTGAGGAGAAGTTMGATCCAACTTATTGACAGAGCCTTGAGAGATTCTAGCACTTGGGTTTTTCTTGCAGGACCTTGCTCATCARTTTGGAGGTGTTTCTRGAGAGTTACTAYGGTTYGATTGTTATCTAGAGGTTGGGACGGTTTTGAAGGAAGGAGGTCATCTTGGTGATTCAGTGATTCTCAAATCTAGGAGGTTCCACCTYAGATAAGATMTTGAAACTTCTTCTAGGGGCTTGTGGTTGCCYGATCTATCATCCTAGAGAATTTCAGGTGATTTGGAGACCTCATTCATCCAGGCCGAATTGTTGGCACTTCARGGTTTCAGGAGGGTCGTACCAGATTAGGGTTTYAGCATTTGGAGGAAGAGGATTCAGTATTTGGGCTTCATACTTCAGGAGGGGGCTTCCCTTGCCCTGATCTATCACTTGGTGGAGTTCTGCAGCATTTGGAAGTCTTCTTCAAGAGAGMCGAACCCTTGGTCTTCATATTATCTCAGCAGGACGTTCCAGCAGCTTGAGGGTTAAGCCAAACCCTAGATTTTGTATTGGATCATTCATCTTGCATTCAGCCTTGGGAGGCTTGTCTTGTATTTTCGGGAGCATTTTGTAGCAGCTCATATCTTTATCTTGGAGCCATCTGAAGTTATTCCAGATCTGCTTCTATATTGTATCAGGTTCTTATTTCTCTTAATAAAAGGTCGGATCTGTGCTTGTGGTTCATATCTTGTGTATTGATCTTGCATTGTGTTGAATATAACTTGATAAAACTACAATGAATAACTGAATAAACCCTAAGGCCGAAATATCAATGACCAAACCTGCAAACACAAATAGTCAACAGTTGATTCAGCGGTTAGCTAGTGTCCCCAAGCGAAAAAAAATTGGCTTGGGAACATTACAGAAAAACACATGCAAAGCAAAAGGACTTGCCGACCTTCGCAACCATACCCTCTGCATTGCTAAAGAGAGGTCCTCTGCCCACAAACAGAAAGGGAAAGAAGAGTCCAAGACAAAGAAGAACCTGACCTACATGGTAGGGGGCCTGGCTACATAAATTGGCAACATGTGTACAATCCAACGAATGTGAAGTTGCCACATGATATCTGCACTAGCAAAAGTAAAGATAAAAGGAAGAGTCGTTATAATAAAAGCATTGTTACATGGGGTGGTTATGTTGGAGGGATTAGCTAGCAGCATTTGGGGCGTCTGCAAGGAAGTAGTTGGCGGTGAATTCAGGGGGACACTTGGCCTTTCATGAGGAAGAGGAACCATGGGGAGAAAGGTAATAAAGAGGCAAAAGAAAAAGATGAAAGTGGGGAATTTCTAGTGAGTTGGAAATTGAAAGCATGGGATGTTAATGATGCAAAAGAAGATAAATTGAACACTGAGAATGTCAAGCCTGAGAACAAAGAGGAGTGTATGAGCTTGTCCATAGGAAACAAAGATGATCTTAGAGACAAATTGTGATCTATAAAACATAGACAAGCAGTAAGTACTAAGAATACACAAAATCTATGTCTGAGAGTGTACAGATCCTATTTGTAATAATTGCTGAGCATAAAAAGAGAAAAACAAAGGCCATTTCCTGTTGGTTTTCCCAAATGGGTTTGCAAGGTAAAATATTTGCATTATTACTATTTATGATTTATTTCTTCAGCACTTTTTCTACATTTAATTACAGTCCACAAGTATTACACAATTAGAATTAATGCACAGTGAAATAGCAAACAAAGATAAAACAATTTAATTCCATAAAAAGTAACTAAGATCCATGCTAGGGAATCAACTCAACCACCAATTGAATGATTACAGATCAACAATAGTGAAGGATCATTATCAAGTCATTGAGACTTAACTTTTACGAAACCGCTTTAAACAGACAATCAATTTAAAGAACACTCCAATAAATGTGAAGTCATTACACTATCATTTTACAATATCAATTAGGGTTTAAGAATATACCACTTTGTTATATGTGGAGTATTTGACCAGCAACCTGTATCAAGCAGCATCCACAATTCATGTACTAAAAACCTTTTCCAACATAATGCTTCTATTAATGAATGAATAGTGCCCTAAAAGTGTAGGAAATGTATTCAAACCAAAATTGCGAATCACATGAATGGTAAGTGTAACTTCAAATATCCACATTGATCCTTTTTGAAAACAAAATGGAAAATGTAACGCAGTTAAGATGGATGGGATTGCTCTCAATAGAAAAAGGATTTTAATCGAATGGCAAATAGACGCAATAATAATTTGACATGTATTTTCTTTACATCCATTAGAAGAGAATAGGAATAAGAATCTAAACTGACTTGTATCAACTTCATCTCCACCCAAATGGATGAACTTGAACTTAAAGACCTTCGAGAAATCTGAAATAAGGAAATGATGTTAGAAAGCTTACATATAATCTATGTTTTACTCATTATCTTACTTTTAATACAATAATATGACGAGTTAAGTACTAAAAAAACATTTGAATATTTCAATAAAATATTACTGCAATAAAACATGATGCTACTAAAGCCCATAATCCATGATATCTATTGAATCGTCGAGCTAACATTTTCAATGAAAGATGGAGAACAAATGTTTTATCCATATGCGTACTATAGCTTACTTTCAAACATAGCGCCAAATGTCTACTAGAGAGCATACATTTCGTAGACACATTTCACTACCCTATATACAAACATTGCATTGTTGTCTTAAGAAAATAAACCCAATGAAATAAGCAATCAATATAAAACAAAATGAAGCCTATAACTAATGTTCTAAATAAGTCAAGATCCGTATAGCTTGAAAAGACACAAATTTGTGCATACTTATACTTTTTAAATTTTAAACCAGATTTTTATTAATCATCAAATAGATGTGTGCAATTCGACAATTTCCTCATGTGCTTGTATATTTTCCCTCTTGTTTTCTTTATTGTATGTAAGTATAGAAATTTCGACGAAAATTGATGTAATTATGGTGATTTCGAAATCTATTATATAAAAATTCTCACCGTATTTTCCCTCTTGTTTTCTTTATTGTATGTAAGTATAGAAATTTCCACGAAAATTATGTAATTATGGTGATTTCGAAATCTATTATATGAAAATTCTCACCGCATTTTGACCACTCATTTGAGGAACATCTCACCTTTTTTGCTTGAGTGTTTTGGTTATTTGGGAAGATCATTATTGATAAATGCCCATGGTGAAGAGCACCCTGGCTCTTGAGGCCACACGGCCCATCTTTTATGCATCTATTTCAGAATATCCACCTTTTGGAAGCTTCTTGATGGGATGTCCCACTCAAAGAGTCACACATGCCACTTTGTGAGGTTTGCTACTTGATTCTTGCATACTTTGAGGAGGATGTTTAACCTTGGAGAGATAAACATCCACTTTGGAGGAGATCTAGGAGGTTTTCATTGCCTACTTTGAGGAGTTGGTAATGGATCTATCTACTTGGAGGCTAGATGTTGCACCTTTGACTCATCTCATGTCTTCTTTTATGGAGATGTCCCACTATCTTGGACATATTTCTGTTGGAGACTTGTAAATGTGACCTTGAATACTTCATTATTTTATGTATTGTTGATTAATCAATTGGAGGAAATATTTCTTTACTCCTCCATAGGCTAGATCTAGGGTTTTCATATGAGATATTATTATTTTCTTGTAAAGAAAGTTGACCTAGACTCTATATAAAGAGCAGTCCTTCCTCATTTGTATTCGTGGTTGGAATTTTCGAGCTTCCCCTCATTAGAGCTTAATGGACATATCTTTTTTGGATCATATATGATGAAAATGGGCTCTTTCTTTGTTGAGTGCATCATATTTTGATACTTAAAGCTTGAAGTAGTGTAGTTTCTTCTACACAAGACTAGCAACTTGTTCCATTTGAAGGGTAAAATATACCACTTGGAAGGGGTTTTGCATGTGAGGTAACTCCTCCCCATTTCTCCTTTGTTTTCATAGTTATTGTTAACTTGTAGCTTGCTTTATATATTCTTTAGGAATTCTAGCAAGTTCATTGATTTCAATCACTAGGGTAAAGTTGAGTTGCCTAGTTGAAGGTAGATCCTTTGGGACCCTTCCTTATAGAATTTCTACAATAAATTCCAGCAAGCTTATTGTGGAATCTATTGATTCGTTGGCCCTACTTCCTTTGCTAACACATAAGAAAATAATCCCCCTTAGATGCCCCCTTGACTCCATTGTCTTTGTTGGATTGGCATTAATCTTCATTTCTTTCCATCATCTTTTTTATTTCCTAATTACAAAAACATTGTTTTACTAAAACTACTCTCATATCACCTTGTACCTCATTGCTTAGCTTTAGTAATCCTACTAGGGATAACCCCCTTGAGCCGAACGAGGGTCGGACAAAAGTGAAGAGGATAGGTTACTTAGATGACAGTGGTTACCATCCTAGTAGTTCCCTCTTGGGTTGTACCTTGTGGATTAGGACTTTTATCATCAAGTACAATTTGGGAAGTAACATTTTTGCGTCGTTGCTGAAGATAAAATCCATCACTCAAATTTCATGGAGTATCTTCTTGTATGTTTATTTTTGATAAGTGTGTGTTAAATTCTAAATTATATAACTCATTTGGTGACTCCATCTCAAGAAAATCTAATTAAGAAATATACTACAAGAAGGCATCCTTAAGGATTGATTCGTCTTGTGCCTAAACCTGAAAAAGTATATAGACAAAGAATAAAGAGGCATAATACCAAGGAAAATAATAATAATTTGGGACTTGAATCTATACAAGATATAAGAAGGTCATTTGTTGATAACTCAAGTTCCTCTAATACTCAAAGTAAAATGGTTGCCTCGTGGTTAATCGATTGCTATAAGCCTTTTAATTTCACCACTATTGTTGGACAACCCTATCATCTACCTAAATTCTTAGAAAAAATATCTTTATTTGAGGGAGATAATGTTATTAGTACATGTGATCATTGGGATGTTTTCATGGATTTCGTTAGAGGTGAAGAAATTGAACACCTTGATGTCTTGTTTAAATGGTTTTCTTTATCTTTAAAGAAAGATGTAAGAAAATGGTTCACTGGATTAATCAATAATAGTATTGTTAGTTTTAGGGTAAAATTACTAAACAGTAGTCTCTTTTTAATTTCAATGCTAAAACAACTTAGATCTGGAGCTTAAACAGAGATAACAGCATATAGAAAAATAGATCTATAACAGACAGTAGCAGTAGAAGAGAAAACTCAGTTCACATATAAAATAAATCTCAGATCTTAGGCAGTAATGAACAGCTCTCTGAATACAACAGCAGATCTATATAACTCAGTTCTAAAACTCTGCTTAATCAGTTTACAATGAGCATATCTTATAGATCCATACAATGCTTACTCTATAAAACAATTCTATAATAAGATCAGATCTAAATCAAGGAGAAACAAGTAGGAAGCATACCTGGTACAGCAACCTACCTCAGAAGAAAGCACTGTAACCACAATAGATATAGGTCCTGTTGTTATGCTCAGACAAAGGTTCAGTTCATGGATCAAGTGGATCTCTCATGCCAAAGATTTGAAGGAACTTTCTTGCCACCAAGCCCAAAGGGCCACAGGGGTACAACACAAAGGAGGCCCAAACCCACTCAGCAAAAACCTTACCCAAGAAACCCTCAAAGCTGCAAACACAGGACTGAGTGTAAACCCTTAATTTGACAG
>ML843393.1:38767-51777 GCA_009831015.1 Picea engelmannii
TTTCCATGCATGAACCCTTATTATTCATGATATTGAGCAGTTGACATTCTATACTCTTGCATGCATCTTTATATGATTGTTAAACCTTAATTATGCAACATGCACATGTAATAACCGACATGCAACCACAATAACCAACATGCGAACACAATAACCGAAGAACATCTCAATCACACAGCTAAAACGCATCCAGAAACCCCCAGTGTATCAGATTTGCACGTCAGAGCATTAGAACAGTAGCAAATATCTTGATCAGCCGGATCAGGAATATTTCAATCTCCCCATGTGTACTGGTCCCAATGGTACCTGTCCGTCGGGCATGGTCCTACACATCAAAAACTTCGCCCTCCATGGGTTCATTAGTCACAAGGATCATAGCAATGTTAATCATGTTTCATCATTAATATTATCAAACACATGCATAAAAACCCTGATATATCATCCAATAGCTCAAAGACATTACAAAGACCTACAATACAAGGCTGAAGAAAAGGACAAGACACCCTATTGGGCTAGTATCCATAAGGAAAGGAAAGTCTCCAAGGGGTATCATCCAAACCATGTAAAACGAGGTGGTGTGGATAAGGGATGTCCAGACATACGAGTAGAGTGAGAGCCAGGGATGCATGATATTACCTGTTGGTGCCTTTGTAGAAGGCAAGTTGTACCCGTCACAGATGCAATTTTTTCTAAGCCCTTTCTTGCCTTTATTCTTTTCTTTTCTTTATTTACTTTTTCTTTTTATTTCAAGGACTAACTAGAGGACACTGCCTTGGCGTGGTGACCAAAGCTGACAGTGTTACTCACAAGCACTTTCACAGAGATGATAAGGCTGGCTCGTGATGAGACCCCCTTTCCCTTGGCCATGCAACCAAAGGTCATTTCCCTGGCATGGTAACCAGATAGTGGCAATGTCATGTTGTTAGGTACCCATGAACATAATAGGTTGGCTCGTGATGAGACCCCCTATCCTCTTGGCTAGGTCTTGTTTTTGTTATTTTTCTTCGAGGCTTTTTATTGCCTTCTCGGGGATCCCTGGGCGAGGCATCCCGAGATTTCATTTTTATGGCTTTTATCTTTTACCAGCTGCTTTTACCTTATGGGCCTTTAGCCCCTTCTTCCCACGAGATAAGGTGCAACCCTACAAACAGATCATCCTAATGCTCGGACAAGGGAATGGGACAGATGAGCAGGAGACAATATGAAAAAGTGATGGTATGATGGGAGCGGACGATGGATCTTTAGAAACCCCCCAGTGGCAAACCAAAACCTATGGGTACAGGCCTACTAGGGCACCCGGTCAATCTCCCCAAGCATGGTCAAGTGGGTCAATGTAAGATCCAAGCAGTCGTTAGAAATAAAAGGAATTAGGTGCATACATTTAAAGGTTATAACGACCAAAAGTGACACATACCATGATACCTGGACCAATTACCTCATGGAGCAAGAGCCTTCTCTGATACAAGACCAAGCCGATGGTGATGGATGTTGCTGCTACTGACAAGACGAATCTGATGAAAGAAGGGAAGGATGGGCCCTCCAAGGCCATACTCAGGTCAATCCTGCTCTCGGTACTCCATGTCTAGGACCTGTGGGCCTCGAGACATGATCTCCTAGTTATCCCTAGAAATCGGGGATAACAAGACCAAAAACCTAGATGAACCAACTCACAACCCAGCTGAAATATGAAGATCTCCCTAGCACAATGTGCCCCTCACTGGCTGAATCAAACCAAGAATTTGGCCTCCAACAAATAAGTGTTGAATCCCCTAACAAAGGTGCCAAACTATAGATCGAGCCAAAGGAAACTCCCTGGTAAAGTCTCAGACCGAATCATGGAGATCTGACCCTCTAGATGGCTGAATCATCAATCTGCAGTGCGCCCTCCTTGCTGTAGAAGACCAAGAATTCGACCTCTGTGAAAATGGCCTCCACACCCTCTAGAAAAGATCCCAAACTATAGATCGGGCCACTGGAAACCCTCTGGGAAAGTCTCGGGCTGAATGATGAAGATCTGACCAACCAAATGACTAGATCCTCAATCTGCAGTGCGCCCTCCTCTCTTTGAACCTGTGTTGAGCTCCAATAAATAGTACGGTAGAGAAACCTCCTCTAGGAAAGGATAGAAAGGGCGCCCTAGGACCTACAAAGAATACCCAGAAGTTTGTTTGCTCCAAATCCTCCTTCTATGCATGGAACGAACCCCTCTCCTCAAGATGGTGCGCCCTCCTGCTGGAAACCCTCCTGAAGCTGTGCCCTAGCTCTCTCTGAACCTATGGTTGATGTAGAACCCCTCTGAAGCTGAGTAGATCTGATGTAGAATGGTGAGGGAGAAATCTTTCACCTCCGTGACCAAGCTTGGACCAGGTTGGGTGGGATCTTTCACCACCGAGCTGATCTCTAGGGTTTGTTAAGTCAAAACCCCCAAGTGAATGGGCTTGTTATCGCACAGTTTGTAGCTAAGATAAAAGGCTATAAGGTAGAGGGCCAAACTGGTGTAACAGGAACCTATCCCACCCAATGTCACCACGATGGGAAGGTTCTTTCTCTTTAGGGAGGCTAGGCCCAGGGGAGACGTCCCCGGTGACTTGGGGTTTTGAAAGGGCAAAGTATAAAAGGACAAGGACAAGTTCCCCCTTCACATATCACCGCCAATCAGATAGTCCTAGCTAAACAGCCAATGATAAGGTATAACCAAAGAAAAGAAAAACACTTACTTGAGACAATACAACAAGGAAACTGATACGTGCAATCTTGGTTAGTACTTCATATAAATCAGTGACTATTTGATATTCAATATAAGCAATTTAAAAGTAAACGTTGACGATGTCAATGTTTACAAAATAGCAATGATAAATGTATCACTTGTCAATAAATACAAGAATGATATGGCATCCAATATAATCAATCAATACTTAATCTAATAAATGCCCTCAACTACCATTCAATTGCTCATAGACAAAACGTTGTTGCATCAATGATATAATAGCAAGGAGTGACGTCAGCATTCAGGGTTAGTAGGTTAGGGTTTTGAGATTCAAAAGTTTTAAGAGTTTGTTTGATCAACTTCACTTCAACGTTTGAGGATTCTCAGGTCAGTGCCTTAGGGTTTAATGGAGTCATAAGTGAAGGACACAAAGGTTGAAGGAGATGAGATTTCAAAGGACTAGAGGGAAAAGTTTCAAGGTGTTGCTAAAGCAAGGCCTCAAAAACAGAACCCTAGGGGAGAGAGGCTCACTCCGATGTTGCAAAAGAAAGGCCTCGTGCTCTCCCCTCCTTCCTGGCAAACGGCTAGCTCAAAGACAAGATAAACAGACCAAGACAAGAGGGTTTGATGAGGGAGGTGTTGCTAAAGTAAGGCCTATCAGCAAACCCTAGAAGAGTATGGCCCTGGTGTAGTAGGCTTAGGCCAGGGACGTCTCACTCTTCTTGGCTCTCAAAGAGTACGACTAGCAATAAATGAAGAGAGAGAGAGAGTGTAGCAACAACTAGGCTCTCTTCTTCTTCAATGGCTGAAAAATTCTCTCAAAGGGGACATCAGACAAGGACCTACTTGTGTGCTTGTCACCTAGGGTTTTGATTCATCAAATTTATAAGCAATATGCAAGAAATTTAAACTACAACCATTCAATAAGAATTTTTGTAGAAGAAACACTTACAATTCATGAAGATATAACCATGCAAACCCTCGTTGTAACACCTTCCTTCAAGAGAAACACCGCAAATGCCAAAAGTCTCTTCCTTCAACAAGTGCGCATCACTTAGTTCAGCCAAAAACCCAAATAGGGTGCAAAAATCAGACCTCACTAATGAGCGAGTCAATTGTGATGATAAAAATGAATGAAAACCCTCAATATATAGTGTATCAATGACCTCATTTACTTTTTTAGGTCATAAAAAGGCCGACAAGGCCATAATACCAAAATAATATTGTTTTTACATTAAATGCAAAGTAAAACCCTAATCAAGCAAAAGGTGAGATGTCAAGCCCCTTTGAGGGAGACGTTAACCCTTTCTATGGCCAGTGCAACATCCAGAAGCAAAACGTTAGCCCCTCCAGGGGCCTCTCCAACATGCCACACGTGCCACTGCTGCCCAGTCTGCCTCCAAAAGTGTCCATGAAGTTGGATGACGTCATGGTGAAGATGGGGACGTCCTAAGCCTTCCAAGGCTAACTTTCCACTGAAAAGGGGTCATTCCCCCTAGGTCTAGTCCTATCGGAATGTCTCTGGTGGAACATCCTCTTCCTCTCAGGTGCAAAACCTCTGATCAAACTCTGTCCTGTCACTGCCCCTTGATGGGATCTCAACATCCATCTGGTGGGCTCTTCAGCCCCATGGAGGTCCGAACTGGTCATCTCCCCATGTGTACTAGTCCAAGTGGTACCTGTCCGTCAGGCATGGTCCTGCACATCAAAAGCTATGCCCTCCATGGACTCATCAGTCACAAGGATCATAGCGATGTCAATCACATCTCATCATCAATATTATTAAACATATGCATAAAACCCTTAATACATCAGTGAGTAGCTCAAAGACATTACAAAAACCCACAATACAAGATTGGAGAAAAGGTCAAGGCGTCCTATTAGGCTAGTGTCCACAAGAAAAGGAAAGTTTCTAGAAAGATCTCATCCAAGCCATGTAAGTGAGGTGATGTGACTAGGGATGTCCAAACATGTGGGTGCAGTGAGGGCCAAGGATGCATAAGTGTTACCTGTGGGTGCCTTTGTAGAAGGCGAGTTGTACCTGTCATGGATGCATTTTTTCCAATCCCATTCTTGCCTTTATTCTTTTTATTCTTGTTTTATTCTTTTATTTAGTTTTTTTGTTCAAGAACTAACCAGGGGACACTGCCTTGGCATGGTGACCAAAGCTGACAGCTTTACCCACAAGTACTTTCACAGAGATGAGAAGGTTGGCTCGTGATGAAACCCCCTTTCCCTTGGCCATGCAACCAAAGGTCACTGCCCTGGCATGGTAACCAGATGGTGGCAATGTCATACTATTAGGTACCCATGGTTTAATAGGCTGGCTCGTGATGAGACCCCCTATCCTTTGAGTAGGTCTTGTTTTGTTATTTTTCGGGTCCCTCTTGTTTCTTGCTGAGAGGCCTTTTACTGCCTTCTCGGGGATCCCTGGGCAAAGCATCTCAGGTTTTATTTCTAGGCTTTTGTCTTTTACCAGCTGCTTTTACCTTCTGGGCCTTTAGCCCCTTCTTCCCACGAGATAAGGTGCCATCCTGTAAATAGGTCAACCCTATGCCCGGACAAGGGGAGTGGGATAAATGAGTGGGAGATAAGATGAAACAGTGGTGTTATGATGGGAGCGGACGATGGATTTTCAGAAATTCCCCCAGTGGCAAACCAAAACCTATGGGCATAGGCTTGCTAGGGCACCCTGTGGATTCCCCCAAGCATGGTCAAGTGGGCAAATGTAAGATCCAAACAGTTGTTAGAGATAAAAGGAATCAGCTGCATATATTTAAAGGTTTTAATGATCAAAAGTGACACATACCATGATACCTGGACCAATTACCTCACGGAGCAAGAACTTTCACTGATACAGGACCAAGCCGATGGTGATGGATGTTGCTGCTGCTGACAAGACAAAGCTAATGGAAGATGAAAAGGATGGACCCTCCAGGGCCATGCTCAGGTCAATCCTGCTCTCGGTACTCCATGTCTAGGGCCTGTGGGCCTCGAGACATGATCTCCTAGTTATCCCTAAAAAGCGGGGATAACAGGGCTCACTAGCAAGAAGCCAGATATCAAATGATAAACAACATGAATGAATAGAATAGAGGCCCCTGTTTGTCTTTTATCCTCCCTTCTCACCTTGTCTCTCCAAAGTGACTTTACTTTATTTAATTATTAATTAATTAATTAAATCACTTTAATTAATTAATTAACCATTTTACCTCTGAAAAGTACCGTATCTCTCCTTGTAGCTTCCCTGGCCACAGAAAGTCACTTCTCATCATCCTATCCTGTAGTGTTGTTCCTCCCAATTCCAATGAGCTATTACACTAAGAGGTTCCTCCAAGTATTATGCCCAACATGACCTCTTTAGTGAATTTAATTAACCTATAGCCCAAAATAACTCAAAATCGTGGAAATCGTTGGAATGCAATGGAACCAAAGCCAAGTTGTGTGGAATGGATCATAATGATGAAATAAGATGAGCGATGCCAGTCGGACCCCAAAATACCCCTCAATAGTCCCTGTACTCGCTATAACCTTCATCTGGCTACTCTGGTCATCATAACACTCTATAATATAATGATGTCCCAAAGTGGGGGCATTACATATCATGAGTGAAAAACTCAAGGGTAATTAAAAATTACCTGAGGATTAAAAACACTCGATGAAAGGACTTCCCTAATGATAAAGTCCTAGGCAACTACCCTACAATATGATCCATGCTGACCCATTACATTACTATCCCACGCAGGGGAGCGAAAATTCCAATTGCAAAAAGACGTGTCGGGGGAAAAAATTGCCTTGTAGAACCAGAAAGTCTTCAAGTTTGTTGCACCATCAGGTACATAGCTTTCATGGCACATGGAGTTGACCACCTAGTCGAAATAGGTGGTCAACATCTAGCTCCACATGGGGACGTGTGTTCAATCTTTTTGGAGAGCATACGAGATCTTTAGAATCTACAAAACAAAATGCTCACCAATATCCAACATAAACACATGTATAGAAGCTATAAAATGAATAAATGAAATGCTATAAACAATAATCACATAAAAGAAATTACTATATACAACAATTACATAAATGAAACTATGATACAATAAATAACATAAGTAACATAATTACATAATGAAACAAAATAATACAAAACTGAAAGAAAAGGAGAAAGGTTAGAAATACGTTACAAAGGGTGCCCCTTTGGACACCAAGTGGTCACGTTGAAAAATTACTTCATGGGGGAGTCCTCTCACTAGCATGCCTGACTTTATGTCGTCCAACTCATTGAGATGAGTTGCTAGAAGACTAATACACTTTATCTTGTTTTCTGTTGTTCTCATGTGAATCCCCTTTTCTAACTTTGGGCCATTTTGGATGATCCTCAACACAATTCTGATGAAGTAGCATAGGTGCCAAGTGAAAAGATTTTGAACTCAGTTTTTCCTTGAAATGCTTGGCATACCTTTTCATAGGGATGACATATTTCATATTATCATTACCAACCTTATTATCATCCTTATGATCTTCTACCAAATTTGCATCACTTATTCTTCCTTTGACTTCCCCCATTCCTAAGACATAAGGAGGAAGTGGTCCAAAAATTCCATCCAATTCTTCCTGACATCTATCCGATTCTTTTGATAACTAGTGAGTTGATGCCTTATTTCCAACTGAAAAATCCAACTTTGTCTCTAATTCTAAAGGAGTCGTATTGTTATTCATTTAATCTGAATCTTCCTCAAGAAAAATCCCATCAAAAGAATCCATGGTGTCCCAAACACTACAAATCTTTGGGGATTCATCTTTAAGTTCCATCTTCGTAGATGCCATGGAATTAGATTCCACCTCATATTATCCCATCTCTAGTTCACGATACACAAGCTTATTTGTGGGATTCCTAGGATCTTCAACATGGTACTTTCTTTCAAGTTGTCATCGTTGACTCGTGTAATTGTTGGTGTGTGTCCAGATCACTCTAGACCACCACTATGGCGCATTAGTTACGCATGTATCCTATATCTATTGTAAATTATTCACTCTTTGAGTGTGGAATACAATTAATGAGAATTCTTCCATTCTTTCTTTCTTGCTTCTTCTTTCTCAATTTCTCTCTGCAAATGTGTGTGGTATTTTCTAGCTAGATCTATTATGTGCAGGTTCAACACATTTACACTTTTACCCCATGAAATGTCTCAAGTTGTTATGGCATGTTTTAACCACAAATTTCCCACCTACTAAATATTGTCAAAACTTCGCCAAGGCATGCATGATGGCAAGCATTTCTTTGTCATAGATGGGATAGAGTTTCTCCCTCTCCGAGAGCTTCCTGCTCTCGTATGCAATCAGGTGCCTCTTCTGCATCAAAACTGTTCCTATCCCTTCACCCAATGCATCACACTCGAGCACAAAGGGCTGAGTGAAGTCAGGAAGTGCTAAAACTGGGCAAGTGCTCATCACTTCCTTTATGCACTCAAATATCTTCTAAGCCTCTTCGGTCCATCTGAATGCTCCTTTCTTTGTGAGTTATGTGCGTGGTGTGGCCAACTGTGAAAACCCTTTCACAAACCGTCTGTAATAACTACAAATCCCAAAGAAGCCACATAGGTGTGTGATATTTTTGGGTGGTGGCCAATCCAATATAGACTGTATCTTCTCCCTGTGCACCTGTACTCCCAATGTACTAACCACATGTCCCAAGTATAGAATCTATGTCATGCATGTTATAGCGCAAATTGTAGGTTGGGAAAAGCCCGACCCAACCACAAAGAATGTGCTACGACTTGGGATTCCTACACCCAATGTCACCTCGATGTAGGTCTCGCACTTCAAGGGTGACTAGGTCACTCTAGGGAGGCGATCTCGGTGATCCTAAGGGGAAATAGATGGAGATGTATAGACATGGAAGTGGAGGCCCTAGAGGTAAAGTCTAAGTGGAGTGAAATGTGTGGAATGAAGTCTTGGGAAGGTCCAAGGGTTGCTAAGTATGTTGAATAACCTGTAAATGGTGAAATATCTGCCCGAGACACAAGAAAAAATACTTTGCAATGACATATGTGTTGATGAATGCAGCTATGTGAGACATTCTCCAGCTTACAAAGCTCTGAGATGTGGATCATTGCAGCTATGTGAGTCTTTCTCTCAGCTTATAAACCTGAGAGAAAGCCCCTAAGAAGGGTACGTGGTTCCTGCCTGAGACAAAGCTAAGAACGTAGAGATGACCTCCTCCATTCAGAGAGTTGAGAAGAACTCCAGATGATTATCCAGTGGGAAAGGCAATCTATTTAGATAGACGTGCCTGTGGCTGAGCACAAGGTGAACGTGTGAAATCCCAAAGTGTTGGGTGCATCATCATGTGAACAGAAATGAAGATGATGTATTAGCCTCCTCTGAGCAGCAGAGTTGACGAGAAGACTCTAGATGATTCTCATGTGTGAAGCAGTGGGAATGAAGATCTGTAGAGTGGATGTGCTTGTGGACGAGCATAGGTGAACATGTGAAGATCTGGTTCTTCTGTGCAATGCAGTGAACCAGAGATATGACATCCTTATGGATGTGCCCCTAGTGGATGAGCACTAGTGGGTGTATCAGATCCTTTGCTATATATTGTTCAAGAGTCAGACCTACCTATAACCCTAATTGTTATTTAAAGGGTACAGGTCGGCCCCACCTTAATGTGATTAATAATAAATGTAAAAGATAATTAATCTGGATAATATTAATTATCATAATAATAATAATAATTATATTGTGACTTATAGAGGTCGACCCTATTTAGCCAATAGACACTTTTGTTGATAGGACAAGTCTAATATAAGTAAAGGGAGATTCCCCATTATGGAATCATATCCTTCATGTGAGTTTGGAAATTTCAGCAAGTACATCTACTTGGGAAAAGGTGCGCACCTCTCTTGGGCACTAGTCTTCTAGGGTTTGAGCACCCTCTTGTGTGCTAGGTCTTTCTTCGTGGTGAAGGTCTTTCTCTTGAAGAATATAGCAAAGAATTTGGTTGGATTTTCTTCCCTTGTTAAGAAGGGTTTCCCAGGATACTTCTTGTGTTCTTGTGCATGGTGTTTCTTCTTGTGATCTTGGTTACTACAACATTATTGTCTATGGTTAAGTTAAATGATAAAATGGAATGAACTTCATTTGTAACCTAGCTTATTGAAAAATCAACATGGTATCAAAGGGTAGGTCTTGAAGAACCCATTGCACAAGCATCTACCAGTCTCCTCTCTTCTCTGCAGAACCGTACGACCCTCCTAGGGTTTCTAGAAAATCCGTACGACCTTCCTTTATGAGGTGTTTCATCCCTTAAACACTTGAACGTTAGGGCTAATTTTGGCATAGGAGAGTACAGCCTCCAGTGCATCTCCAAAGACTCTCAGAGTGACATTCCGAGCATTTTGAAATTTTGGCCCTAGGGTTTTTAGGGTTTCGCCAATTTCTGCAGAAATTTCAGAATTAGGGTTTCTGCAAACTCATTGAAGCAGCTCTCCAGCTCACCAGTGTTCTCCTATCTTTCAAACGCTTATTGTTGGCAATCATAAGTCCAATAAAACCTAAAAGTGCTAGCCTAGCCTAGTCATTAGGTTTTCTAGCCTAGTTGACAAAGGGTTGTGAAGAATCTAAAATTATGATGAACAAAAACTATGATGGAAGATAAGTTTGATGAATCAAGCAACTTCAAAGTTCTTGAAAGACAAGACTTCATAGGAAGACTTATTGTGGGTAATACAAAAGGGTTTACCAGAGACAGTTATCAATGAATGGAAGGAAGATGACGTCAGGACATGGAAGCCAATCACCTACTCAAACCCTTACATTGAAGGGCCAGCTTCAAAATAACACAGATGACAAAAGGTGACACTGTGACTATCTTCTTCATAAAGATCTCAGACGATAGAGATCAGCCAAGAGCCATTGGAGAAATCATATCAGCATCCTCGGGTATGCACTTGTATATATTATTTGTATCATTATCATGAGGGAAATTGTAGGAGGAAGGAACCTTTGCTGAAGTCATGGATCCAAAGGGATATCAGTGCATTTAGAGGAACAATATACTCAAAGTAAAGACTCCAAGTTTGATTGTTGTAATTGTCATTCCTCTAACCTATATTTCTATAAGTTTGCTACATTACAAGTAGGTGTTGTAGCTGTGACAACATTCCTTAAATTGTTTTGATTCTAGAGATGTACTCATTATTCTCCTTTAGGAGATATTCTTGTGTTGGTTCCTTTTGTTTTCTTGTTCCAGATAGGTTAACAAGAAAAGGAAGATGTTTATCCTTCAAAGGGAGCCACTTGACTCAGGAGTGAAAACTATTTGAGAAAGAGGAAGAATAGAACCATCATTGAGGAAACCAATGCAATAATGCATGATCAGAATCCTTCTATGATTCTATGGGCAGAAGCATGCATGACACAATATATGTTCAGAACAAGAGTCTTCACCAAACTTTGAAAAACACAACTCTCGAAGAAGCCTCCACCAGAGTGAAGCCTGAGATTGAACACTTCAAGATATATGGGTGCCCAGTTTATTTTCATCTACCCAAAGAGAAGAAGTCCAAGCTAGATCCCTTAGAAAGAAAGGATACAGTGAATCTTCAAAGACATTCCAGATCAACATCCCTAGTCAGACACAGATTGAGATAAGCAAAAACGTTGTCCTTGAAAAAGAGATAGTCTTTCAAAGACCCAGAGAATCTCAGATGGAGATTGACAGTGAGACAGTACCTTCTCCCCCTTCAGCAGTCCAGAGGGAGACAAACATTATTCCAGTTGATCCAGTTTCTCGAGTTGATATGTTCAAAGATATTGTAGTAGGGCATAAAAGGCCTACCTAGACTCACTCTGCAAGAAGCAAAGAAACATACAAGCCTCTAAGGGCACATCCCGAGAAAGAGAAAGAGATTTTCAAGCTATCTTTCAGTCATGAGCCACTTCATTGATGTTGAGCCTCCTTGTCTTAGAGAAGCAACAAGAGAACAGGTATGGCAAGATGCCATAACAAAAGAGTACCAGCATATCTTAAAGAATGATGTATAAGATATTATTCAGGGACCAGAAGGAAAGTCTGTGGTAACTTCCAAGTGGATCTATAAGATCAAGCATGCAGCTGATGGAAGTGTCGAGAAATAGAAAACGAGATCTATAGCCAGAGGTTTCTCATAAACAGAGGGAGTTGTCTAAGATGAGACACTTGACCCAGTGAACCCGATACACTTCCATCCGTACTACCATCCATGAGTTGGAAACTATATCAAATAGATAGATTCTTGATGAGTTTGGATTTTAGCAAGAGTGTTACTAATCCAAACCTATATCATTACAGTGTTGGTGACGAGAGCCTAATCCTGATGACTTATTCAGAAAGCGTTGTTGTTGGATACAAGTAATCCTTGACTTCTGAATTCGAGATGAAGAATCTGAGTATGATGCACTACTTATTGGGACAAGAAGTATGACAAAGGACCGATAAGATTTTCCTAAGTCAAGGAAAATATACAGTGAAAATATTAAAGAAGTTCAGTATGACAGAATGCAAAATCGACCGTGATGGATTTAAAGAAGAAGACTGAGGATGATTCAGACGAGACTGAGCCACAGCTGATTGGATCACTAATGTATCTGGTTAACACCAGACTTGATTCATGCCATGCAGTGAATGTGCCTAGTCATTTCATGAGTCAATCGAGACAGACTCGCTAGACAACAACAAAACATGTATTGAGATATATACGAGGCACAGTTGGATATGGCCTGAGATATGCCTCCAGCATGAACTTGAGTTTGCAGGATATGTCGATTCAGATTGAGCAGAAAGTACAGTGAATCGGAAAAGCACATTCGGTTGATGTTCTATCATGAATTTTTCCATGGTTTCCTAATGCAGCAGGAAACAAAACTCTGTAGCCTTGAGTACCACAGAGGCAGAGTATATAGCATTGAGTGTGTGAAGCAATGTGGCTTCACAAGCTTCTGACAGAGTTACTTGACCATGAGATGAATCCTATGATGATAACCAAGAACCGTGAGTAAAGCTCCTTGAGAACCCAGTGTTTCCTGATGGATCGAAATACGATGAGATGAAATATCATTATATCAGAGATATGATGCAGAGGAAAATCGTACACATGCAGTACCTTCCTATACATGAGCAGATTGCAGATATATTCACCAAATTAACTTCGTGAAGAATGGCCCCCTAGTTGAGAGGGAGTGTCGATAACTCCAGCCAAGACAAAATTCAAAATACATCCGTGTGAGACTTGGCATGATAAAGAATGCCTCCCTAGTTGAGAGGGAG
>ML843394.1:8575-38666 GCA_009831015.1 Picea engelmannii
CCGAGATTCTGAGGGAAGGTGAAGAAAAGAAGGCCGAAATGCAAGGAAGGATAAATTCTTTTGATGGTGCTTTTTAAGGTATGTTATTTACAGGTCATCTCACCATTTTCGCTATAATTTTTTTTATATAATGATTCAGACTATGAAATTTATATGCCATTGAGAAAACATATCCAAGTATCTATGGTAAAAAATTAAGCTTGCGGTTCATTGTATTTTTGGAGTTACACTCCGTGGAAAATAAGGTTTGTGGCTAGTCCTGAAACTAGTCAAAAACAAGTGTTTCGTGTAAAAACGTCATAACTTATTCATAACAGATCCAAATTTAGTGAAACCAAATGTGTTGGTTAGGGTACAGTCTATAGTATGATGTGTAACAGTTTCATATCAATTCAACAAATATTCCGTGTGGGGCATTCTCTACAAGGCCGCTATATAGAATAAGCCAGAATTCAACAAGGTATGTCATTTTTGATATAACTCCTTTTCTAAGAGGTTCCAAGTAGTGACACCTGGAGGAATTGCATAAACACACTGAATAAAATTGTGTATCAGTTTCATATCTTTATACATTACAGGTACAAAGTTATGATTACTTCAAGTTAGGGTTGTTGACTAATCCAAAACTAGGCATGTGAGACTAAAGAAAAGTTTGATGAAAATGCTAGTCTGTCGTTGTTGAAGTTAAGTAAGGTTTGCAGGAATGTGATCATATAAACCAGGTCTATTACAAAGCTACAAATTAGATTTGGATGATGAAATTGATGAGGGCTTTTGGTTGAGGTACATGGTTGAGACAAGTAGTTGATGAGTTGGCATATACATGAGGTGTATAGTTGATGATGTTGGTACATATTGATGAGTCATAGTTGTGAGTAGTTGACACATGAATGGTACATACTTGGTACATTTTTGGATGCACTTGTTTATGGTACAGTTTGATTACATGTTATTTGGTACAGGTTGGTGCATGGTTGATGCACTTGTTTATGGTATAGGTTGATTACAGGTTGAGGTACAGGTTGATGCATGGTTCAGATTTATTGGTACAGGTTTATAGCGGTATATCTCACAGTGACAAGTTGACAGTAGTTCCATCATTCTACTTCTACTTCAGTGTGGCAGGACTGGGCAAGGACATGTGGTTGTAGCCGGAGAACATAGGGGGTTGTAGCCTCCTTCTGGTTGTAGCTAGAGAATTGGGGAGTTGGAGCTTCCCTCAAGTTGTAGCCTGAGAAAATAGGGGGTTGGAGCCTCCTTCCAGTTGAAGCTGGAAAACAAAGGAAGTTGGTGCTTCCAATGAATGTAATTTTTCAAGACATATAAGAAAAATCATTATGTGGTTTTCTCCCGATTTGGGTTTCCATGTAAAACAATGGTGTACTGTGTATGTGTATGTTTGTTCATTTGTTCATTGCTTAATTACTCTGCAGTTATTGGATGATAATGATTCATTGATATAACACTTGGATTATATGGTTAAAAAGGATTAGATTGCTCTATTACTGATTCACCCCGCCTCTTAGTAATCCAACAGTTTCTTCTAGTTGTTACATTTATGTGATTGCTTCATTATGGTTTATGAATGTTAAAAAAAAGAAGATATTCTTATATTGATTCACCCTCCCTCTCAGTATACATGTGTTCTCAACAATTGGTATGAGAGCCAGTTCCTTCGGAAATAGTCTAACCACTGGAAGGTAGATCTTGGAAGCACACATGACCAGTCATGAAGGTTTCTCTACAAATAGGGCTCTGTTGTTTGACAGAACAAACTATGCCTTCTAGAGTATAAGGATGTGAACATATCTAATGGCCCTTGGTTTTGATATTTGTCAATCAGACATGACTGGTTATACAAACCCAAAAACTCCACCAACAGATATGGCCAAGAAAAAGGCTAGTGAGAATGATGCAAAGGCCATGAACACCATCTTGTGCAGACTGTTAAAATCAGATTTTGTCAAAGTAATGCATTGAAAATCAAAAAAATAAATTTGGGAAAAACTTTAAAAATTCCATGAAGGAAATGACAAGGTCAATAAGGCTAAGCTCCACACTCATGGAAGATAGTTCGAGAGTCTGAAGATGAAAGAAGAATAAAATGTTGCAACCTATCTCCTCCGCGTGGACAAAATTTTCAACACCATCAGAGGACTTGGTGAAATAGTTGTAAAACCAATGATTGTGCAAAAGTTGTTGAGGTCACCCCCCTTAATATTCAATGTCAAAGTTTCCTCCATTGAGGAAATAAATGATCTCGATAAATTAATAATGGATGAATTGCACAGGATCCTTAGTGCATGTAAAATGAGGGCTGAAAAGGAAAAACCATAAAAAGGGAAGCAAATTTCAAAGCCTCAATGAATATGAATAAAAAAGAGCACAAATTAAGTGATTGTTCTAGTTGTGAATCAGACACATATAAAGAAAATTTTGTGAGAAAACTCAAAAAGGGATCTGGAAAATACAAAGGCAAGTTTCCCTTTAAGTGCTTTAACTGTGGAAAAGTAGGACATTTTATTGTTAAGTGTCCATATGTGAAAAATGAAAGTAGTGATAATGAATAAGACTATGACGTAAATATAAAACATCATGAACACAAAAATAGCCACAAATAGGAAAATAATGAAAAGAAGAAGAACCCTTATAATCAAAAGAAGAGCCTCTACTCACAAGGGGTCAATGACTCGTCTGAAGAAAGAACTGAAAACAATTCTGGTAGTGATAGATAAGAAAATATCTTTATAGAAATCAAAACAAATATTGATGAAGACAAATAAATGATGGATTTAAAAGAAGCGGAAAACGATGAAACAGATGGAGAACTGGATCTTGAAGAACAACTCATGTGTGCCTTAACTGAAATAAAGAAGTTCAAGAAAAGTATTTTGAAACAAAAGGAGAAGTTGCATAAATATGAATAAGAGGATCATGATTGAAAATAAAAAATGTCACAAAGCCTTGAATAATTAGAAAAGATTATCATAAGCCTAAAATTTCAATTATAATAGGCAATAAGGATCGAAGAAGTGGTGAGAATTCAGCTGAAGGAAAAGGGATAAAATTATGAGAAGCTAGAAGTTGAATTTGTTTCCTTAAGAAAGGATTTGGAAAATTCAATTGCTCAATTGAATAGAAGCTTGAAGTTTGAAAAGAGTGCCAAAAACTTAGATCATATCATCAATTATCAAATGTCACCATTTATTAACAAAGGTCTTGGTTATGGTAAGAGTCAGATGACCACCAAAGAAGATCCAGAAGTTGTAGGGCCATCAAAGAGAGTAAATGAAGAACAATATAAAAGCTATGATGATGTACTCAAAATTTCCATGAGTGATGAAGACAACAAGAAGAAAGAAAATAATTTTCTGTGAAAATTTGGGATTTCTCCTAAGGACAACAAGGACAAATTCAAAAGATCTTTCAGGGTGACCTCACATGAACTGGTACCAAAATTCTTTCTTTGGCTATTGCTTTTGTTGTAATAATTTTTGTCATAAAGAAATAGATTGTAGAACACATACACGAAATAATAATGTATGGAACAAAAACATGAATGCTTATGGATTCTCAAATAGAACCTATAATTCATTTGCCCCTTTATTTGATTACAATGTTGTATTCTATAAATGCAAAAACTATGGGAACAAAGGACATTTTTGTAGAATTTACCTTATGGAAACTCCTAGACAAAACAAGGATGTGGATACCCTTGTCAAACAAAATAAATAACTCATAGGAATTTGGAAAAGGAAGCAGGAACAAGAGATGCAGAAGAAGGAGGAATATATGCTTGTGTAAACTACCCTTCATGCTTAAAACAAAGGAAACCAATGGTATGTTGACATGATGCTCAAGACACATGACAGGTGACAAGATCAAGTTTCTCACTTTGATAGAAGTTAACGGAGGTGGTATGACATTTGGAAGCGATGCTACCACAAAGCAAGGATATCTAGAAAAGGTACTCTAAGTCTCAATAATGGAAAGACCAAAAAAAAAAATGTCTTGTATGTTGATGGTTCGAAACACAATCTTCTAAGTGTTAGTTAAATGTGTGACTAAGGAAACAATCTCACATTTAATTCTCAAGCCTGTGAAATAAGGAAGGAAGGCTCAAGAAGATTAGTGTAAAGTGCATATAGAACATCAAATAATTTATATATCCTCAATGAGATCCAGGGAGAAAAGTGTTATACGGGACAAACAAATGAAAGTTGGTTATGGCATAGAAGATGGATCATATCAACTTTGATAGTCTAGTAAAAATCAGCACTAAACAAGCAATGAGAGACATGATAAATATTATTAAACCTTCAAACACTCTTTGCAAGCAATGTTAGCATGGAAAACAAACAAGAACAAGATTTAAATAAAAGGAGTACCCAACAACGAAGCCATTAGAACTTGTTCATATGGATCTTTACGAGCATATAAGAACACACAATCTACAAGGTGAAAATTACTTCATGTTTCTCATTGATGATTATTCTAGAATGACATGGTTTGCGTTCCTAAAACAAAAATCTGAAGGTTTTGATAAGTTCAAAGCATTCAAATCCTTGGTTGAAAACGAAATTGATTTGAAAATCAAGTGTTTGAGATCAAACAGAGGAGGTGAGTTTATCTCAAATGAATTTGAAGAATTTTGTGAAACATGGGATAAAAAGACATTTATCAACCACAATAAATCCAAATGATCCAGGTGGATATTGGTGGATGTGGATATTGGTGGCCACCCACCTATTCCAACTGGCTCATCTTGGCAATTTTCCAGTTTGGCATTTTTTTCCTAGTTTTCGGGTTCTGAACTTCTCGAGGTCGTAACTTGTGCATATGATCTTCATTTTAGGCGCAATATAGCCTGCTAAAAAGGTCTATCCGAGAAATACCTATTCCGTGGCCATTTTGAGGCCCTATACAATGTTTTTAGGGCTCTCCATAGTCAAACTGTAGACGAAGTCAGATTTTGACGGCCTAATGTGTAGTCCTCGGATAGACCTTTCCAACATGCTTCGTCCACCTAAAACATAGATCGTATGCAAAATTTATGATCTCGGGAAGTTGATGTACTAACTTACCCCAATTGGGCCCACATGAATTTTGCGCAATTCTCACTTGACAGCACGACCACCCCGTGGCCTATCATAACGAGACATTATCAAATGTCGTATGAAAGTACCCTACTTATGAAAAAGAAATGTACTACAGTGTGCAAGCATGCCGCCAGTGGAGGCATTAAATTATCAGGAAGGAGACAATCATCCACACTGATCATAAGTCATTGCAATTCATGCAGACACAAGACAAATTGCAAAATGACTGCCATCAAAAGTGGTTCACATACTTGCAACATTTCCACCTCAACATCAAGTATAAGACAAGAAGTACCAACTGGGTCATTGATTGCCTTAGCTGACCTCCAATCATGGAAATCACCATAGTTCTAGACTCTTGCAGCCACGAGAAATCTAGATGGCCCCACATCTATGAGAAAGATCCTGACTTCGCCACCACCTACCAAATGTTGAGCGCAAACACATATGTCACTAATTTCCATCTTCAAAACAGGTTGTTGTGCCATCTGGGCCATCTCTGTGTTCCATCAAGAGAGCGAGTGAAGATGATCTGGGAATCCCACTATAATCGGGTGGTAGGACACTTTGGTGTAGAGAAGACAATGGCAGTGATGTAAAAACATCTCTACTAGCCGAAACTTCAAGAGGATGTCAGCAAGTATATCAGATCCTGCACTTCCTACACTATAACCAAACCGGCCACTAAGAAACAAGGCTTGTACAACCATATGCCTACTCCTGATAGGACTTGGGAATCCATCTCAATAGATTACACGTCGGGCATTCTGTCCACCAAGCGAGGAAATGACTGTGTTTTTGTGGTTGTTGATCGCTTCTCCAAGATGGGGATTTTGGCCGCTTGCAAGAAGAGAATCACAGCGAAGGCCACTGCAAAGCTCTTCTTTGAACGAGTGTGGATACATTTTGGGATCCCACAAACCGTTATCTCATATCGCGAAAACCAGTTCCTCAACACATTTTTGTCGAGCCTCTGGTCACTGTTGGACACCAAACTCACCAAATCCACTGCCTTCCACCCCCAAACGGATGGCCAAACCGAGGTCGTCAACTGGATGATCGTGCATATTTTATGCATGTACAATTCCAAGCACCCGCACATGGGATGAGAGTCTTCCCTATGTTCAACACAACTACAACAAAACCATACATATCTCAACCGGTCACATCCCATTTCAGGTGGGGTTGGGATTTTAATCATTGGGTCCCATGGATGTTGCACTACCCCTTGTGGCCACCCAAGAAGGCTCATCCCATGCTTCAATTGAACTTGACAAATCCACCCGGTTCATTGAGTAGATCCAACACATCCACCAATAGGTTCAGGATATTTTACAGAAGTCCAATGCAAAGTACAAGTAGCACCATGATCAACACTGGGTGCCACACAAGTTTCTGGTGAGCAAAAAAGTTTGGTTGCACTTGCAGAAAGAACGCCTTACAGGGACCCATCATAAGCTTCATCCAATCCTTTATGGAACTTACACCATCACCAAGGTTGTGGGAAACAATTATTTTGAGCTCAACATTCCCCCCTTCCCTTGCTTGCACCCATTTTTCAATGTGAATCTCCTTCGACCATATTTTCCACCATTATTGGAGACCTCAGAGATAAAAGAACATTTGACACCAACATAGCTCAACCATGACTGCATGGAACATGCATTCATTGATCATGTCATGGATACACAGGTCAAGGGCACTCACCAGTAGAGAATCCAACTTTATCATGTTTTCAAAGTAGGGCAACTCCTACACAAGGCAAGTGGCTCACCTGGGGCCATATTCAACAGAAATTTCCTCATCTAATGGGGGAACTCAATGCAATGGATATCATTGCTTCCTAAGGGGGGAGGATTGATCCAGGTGGATATCTATGGTCGTGGATATTGATGGTCATGGATATCAGTGGCCACCCTCCTATTCCAACTGGATCATCTTGACAATTTTTCAGTTTGGCAGTCTTTTCCTAGTTTTCGGGTCCTAAATTTCCAAGGTTGTTTTGAGGCCCTAAACAACATTTTTAGGGCTCGTCATTGTTAAGTTATATATGGATTCAAAGTTTGACATCATAATGTGTATTCCTCAGATAGACCTTTCCAATGTGTTATTGTGTACCTGAAATGGATATCGTATGCAAAAGTTACGACCCCGAGAAGTTGATGTACTAACTTACCCCAAAAGGGTCCACATGAATTTTGGCGCTTCATCATAATGGAGTGGAAGAAATAAAAAATGTAATTGTACAAGGTATGGAAAGAACAATTTTGAATGAAGCCAATATATCAGATGGGTTTTTGGGAGAAGCAGTTAACACCGCAATTTACATTCGGAATAGAGGGAAAATCAGAGTCAACAACAAAAAAACACCTTATGAATTATGGAAAGGTAGACCAACAACAATTAAATACTTCAAAGTTTTCAGAAGCAAGTGCTACATAAAGAGAGATGATGAGGATTTGGGAAAATTTGAATCCATATCTGATGAAGGTATATTTCTTGGTTATTCATCAAGAAGCAAAGATTACAAATGCTACAATACAACATTACACAAAATCGTAGAGGGTGTCAATGTAAAAGTTAATGAAGTAGGGAACCAGAAGGTGAAAACACAAGTAAATTTTCAAGCAAATGAGCTAGGCTTCAAAGAAGAAAATGAAGAAGAATAAACATAACACCGATATACAAAGAGACCATCTAGATTTGTTTGAAAAAAGAATTCAAAAAATCAAATACTTGGTGATAAAGATACTTGATTTCAAACTAGAATAAGACTAGCCAGTGCACCAAAATATGCAAACTTCTCCTTGATGTCTAAAATAGAGCCTAAGAATTTTACATAAGCCAACAAAAACAAGAATTGGATTGATGTTATGGAAGAAGAGTTGAATCAAATTAAGAAGAATGAAATGTGGGAACTTGTTCCAAGGCCGATAGATAAAAATGCAGTTGGCACCAAGTGGGTTTTTAGGAACAAGTTGAATGAAGATGGGAAAATAATGAGAAATAAAGAAAGATTGGTTTTTAAAGGCTATGCTCAAGTTGAAGGTATTGATTTCGAAGAAACTTTTCCTCAGTTGCTAGACCATAAGATATCAAAATGTTTTTGGCATTTGCATGTTTCAAGAACTTCAAAGTCTATCAAATGGATGTCAAGTCTGTCTTTCTCAATGTTAATTTAGAGGAAGAATTATACATTGAATAGCCATAAGGATTCTTATTATCATAGAATAAGGATAATGTGTGCAAATTGAAGAAATCACTTTATGGGATAAAAAAATCTCCCAGAGCCTCGTATTCAAGACTTGATAAATATCTACAACAACAAGGCTTCAAAAGAGGAATTGATGACAATAATATCTACATCAAGACAATAGCAAAAAATGAGTTGATTGTTGTGGATTATGTAGATGACATTATTTTTGGAGGTAGTATGAAATAAATTTTCCAAGAGTTTGCAGTAGTCTAAATGCAAAAGGAATTTGAGATGTCTATGCTTCGTGAACTGTCATTCTTTCTTGGATTACAAATTTCTCAATCTGAAAAAGGAATATTCATTTCACAAACCAAGTATTTCAAGGAAATGTTGAAGAAATTCATAATGAAAAATTGTACACCAGTCAACACACCTATGGTCACAGGTTGTAAATTGGGAAAAAATGATGAATCTCTAGAAGCAAATCAAACATTGTATAGGTCAATGATTAGAAGCCTAATATATGTGACAACATAAAGGCCATACATTATGCAAGCAGTAGGATTGGTTGCACGATTTCAATATGCACCAAAAGAAACTCATATGCAAGCAATAAAGAGGATATTCAAATATCTAAACGACACCTTGGACTTTGGCTTATGGTACTCAAGAGGTGAACATTTTTCTCTAACAACATATACATATGTAGATTGGGAAAGAAGTGTTGATGACATAAAAAATACAGGAGGAACATTATTTATGGGATATAGTCTAGTGACTTGGGCGAGTAAGAAATAGTCTCTAGTCTCTCTATTCGTAGTAGAAGTTGAGTGTATTGCAGCAACAACATGTTGCACATAATTTATCTGGATGAAGAAAACATTGTAGGATATCAAAGTAGAATATGATCAATTAATCTCAATCATTTGTGGCAACACAAATGCAATAAACATTTCAAATAATCATGTTATGCACTCAAAGACAAAGCATATTCCCATTAAATACCACTTCCTAAGAGAACATGTAGCCAAACTAAGTGTTAAGATGGAATACATTTCCACCAAGGAACAAGTTCCATATATTTTTACCAAACCTCTTCCTAGATAAACATTTGAATATCTTAGACAGAAGCTCAGAGTGATACCCCTCTTATATCATTAGTAAATAAGAATATCTCAAGGGGAGCATAACTTTACCATTGATTTCAAAGGGGGAGAATTACATACAAAAGGAGAGTTGTAGACAAGGGGATAATTCTTTCTATTTTTGGGGGATAATTCTTTCTATTTTTAGTACAGGGTTGCCATCAATGAAAAAGGGGGATATTGTTGAAAAAATTATTGGTATTGATGTAAAAGGAAGTAAGTATTCACATATCAATATTCAAAATAAATGTGATTGTAATAAATACAAAAGTGTAAGTGGATTCAAAATGAATTTATGTGAAAGTGGATTAGAAATGAAATACGTAAAATTTGAAACATCACCCAACCCCTAAGTTCACTTTGAATGGATGGGGTGTCAAAAATTTGTTTCTTCTAATCATATAAATTCCCTTTTTATAAGTATGACATAGTCTTCTACTCATCGAGATATTTGTAATGACTATAAGTTTGCTAAAAAATAAGCTCTGGGTTAAAATTTATAGCCACTCAAAGTTTATGAGTCTTCATCGGCCAACAACCAGCTCATTACCACATGGCGTCCACATGGTCGCTTATTAATCATGCCATCTGACATGGTAATGATAAATTAATTTCATGGGCTCGATCCTTTGGCCCACCTATGTCATCATCAAGATTTATTATCTCATTGTTCACCCCCACTAACAAAACTCCGACGACGATACTCCAACGAATACCTTTCCCAGATCCAACGACTCTTGGCTCTTGATCTCTATGATCCATATCATGTAGTTGATGCCAACTTACATGGGGGTTACCATCCGTCCCTTACCATGTGATATGGACCTTACGATGGATCGCCGAATAATATCTAATCTCAGCTATTCTTCGACCAATGGTTGTCATTAATCCCAACTTCGGTCGTCTGCAACGATTACTCTGTCGCCGTTGGAAATTCTCGGTCAAACCTGACCTTACTAACCTACCACACATGCATCTGGATCTAAAAATATATATCTCCTCGTCACATCTCTGATGCGATCGACGGTCCTCATCGTCTTTCCTCTCCGGATTATCATCCACCAACCAACATGTGGCACCTATCTTCCTAGGAACACTTTGGCCGCCATGCTGGTACCATTAGATCATGGTGACATCAACCTCCTCACTCCTCTGTTGAATGAGTCTCATGAAATTCAACGATTGAGTTCCTCTCACCCAACTGGGAGATCAATGGATCTCATTGTATCATCGATGCATGTGTCATCGACATTCTATCCTTCTTCCAGTTCACCCACCTTACACCTCCGACGATGGCACGCCAATATCAACAACCTAGATTAAATATGGGTTCTCTAATATATCAATGGTCCAGATATCCTACCCATAGATCTAACGACTGTAACTAAATCAGGGTCCAAAGGACCTATTCATCTAAAGGGGACCTACTTTCACTCTACCAATTTATCTCTAGATGACATTGGCAATTCGAGTTATCACCCAGGACACGTGGCCCTAGCCAAATATGCCACCTCATGAAATGTGGCACTCAGGCCACGTCACTTTTCACCCCCTCAAGGTGACATAACCTATTTCCACATGACACAATAACCACCTGACATGTGGAACCTCCCCATGGATTGAAGTGGCATACATGTCATCACTGATCACTGACACATCCTTCCAGGTGTTGACACACGTTCTCTATGCAATGGGTGGGTGACTTCATCCTTATCAACATGATGTCAACCTCCTCCCGACCTCATCCAAACGAGATCCATCAAGATTATATATCAACTAGGCTCCAATTAATGGTCAGGATTTCTCCTCGTAGTCTTCCCATCAGAGTTCTCCAACATCCTTTCCCCAGAGTCCTTTTATGGCTATGTTCTTTGACCAATGGTTTGGATCCTGTGATGCCAACTTTGATCAATGACCACGATAAAATAACATTTCACAGGGCTTGATATCGAAAGGGACCCACCCCCTATTACCTCAACCATTCACAGGTTGCCACATGTCTTCATCATACACATAGGCTCTTTCTGTCAACATGGAATCACCCATCCTCTCAATCATTCCTAAGGGTTTCCACGTTGATCAACGATTGTGATCACTCTGAAATATTCTCCGATGGATTGACGAATCTGGTCAGTTCAGAGTCTCATCCCGGCCTAACCATGGAACACTCCAACGAAACCACTATGATCAATGGTCATGATATCTCCGAGTATTATCCAATGGATCAACAACTCCAGTCCATTTGGAGTTTCATCCCGACCTAACCATAGACTACTCCAATGGACCCTCTAAGATCAACAGTCACGGTCCCTCCAAGTATTCTCCGATGAATCCAATGGTCAACAATAGTCTTGATCCTCAACAAGCCTCAAACGTGAGGAACCCCAACCAATGACCACGAGTACTTCATTGTGCCAAAATTGACAGTTGTGATTCTTTCTGGGGAAATGACACGATATTTTGTAGTTTTAACAGTTTTCTTTAGGACTTAGCCAAATTCAGTTCTTCCTTAGATAATTTCTAAGGCTTACCAAGCCTTTAGGATTGTCTTCAATTCTTCTCTAATGATTAAGGCCTTTCCCATCACCATGTAGGTAGAGAATCATGCTCTGCACACTGTCCAAACCCAGATAAGGAAATTTCCATCTTGTGTTGGCTAAGCTACACCATATTTCAGCTAAGAAAATGTACAGAAATCTATAATGAATACCAACAACATGCATTCAAGTATTAATACCTCTGATCTCAAATTCACTCCTTTATTTTCACTACCCATGTACATGAATTATGCAATATAGCTACAAGATACACATGCATCACATTCAGGAAAACCATAACAAAGATGTATAATTCCAACATCAATTATCATAGCAGAGAAATACATAATTACAATTCATGTACCATTTAAACAACATTGTACTAAAATATAATTAACACAACCAATACCAAACACAAGAATATTTAATCATACATATAGTAATTAAAACAAACACATGGTAGACACGTATCTGGTATAAATAAGCCACCAACTGCATGCATACATCTGACTTTCCTCCCAACCTTAGAATCTGTTGCTTATAACTCAGTAGCATATCACCCCCTAACTGGGACTTAAACTCCACTTGGGAAATGAAATATTATCCATGTAAGGTCTCTTAGTAGTAGTAATATTTTCAGTTCATGTGCTAAGTTAAACAACCAACCTACAATCTCTCATTCCCCACATGTTTGTCCCACCCAAAGGAGTGTGCCCCTTTTCTACTCAACAATCCTTTGGCTACCCCACTTCCCTTATAGGGCTTCAACAACAGGTGGGATAAGAAGTATCATAGCCCTACAACTACAACTACAACTTGGAACCTTGGGAATTAAATTCTCATCTATTCTCTCACCTGGAGAGAATTCCCATGGGCTTGGTGACCCACTTCTTTGAAAACACTTCTCTCACCTGGAGAGAATGTACACGGGCCTGAAAACCCACTTCTTCAACATCACTTCTCTCACCTGGAGAGAAATTCACATGATCCTGACAATCTACTTCTTCATCTTAATTCCCATAAAATCACGCTTCCAACATCCTCAAGCAAATATGGAGATGGCAACAAGTACATACAACAACAATAGGGAGATGGTATGAATGATGGAGAGAAGGACCAACTTGATTGCATGATTGAATGAATGGGGAAAATGTACTAAGGTTTGTTATTTTATTTGCATGCTCATGAAGTGCCACTTATCACTTCTCAAACTTCCTTTTCAACCACTTGGTGATTCATTCCCATTTTCCAAAGACTTAGGACAAAAATCATGTTCATTCATTTTATCCTTTGTTATAAATATTTTATTAATATTTCCTTGGTTTAAGCCCCATGGCAACTCTCTTCCTAGACCTTTCTCCCCCTTTCTCATCTAATGGAGTTTATCCCCCCATACTCTTTCTTTCAGGATGGTTTGCAACAATGATGCTCTTTTTCATTAAATTCAAAGTGAAATTACATAATAAAAAATAGGCACATTGGCCCAAAACGTTCTTGTCTCACCGGCCTACGGCCTACGTACACAACTGTATTTACATTACAATTGGGGTTCATCCTAGGGGTATTACATTCCCCTCCCCCTTATTTATGCACTGTCCTCGATGCAGTATATATATATACACATTTACAATCAAAAACTTCAAAATTTTACAAAAAGATGTGGGTATTATGCCCGCATAGAATCCTCATGTTCCCAAGTTGATTCTTCAGGACCATACCAGGTCCATTGGACCTTTACCAGAGTTATGACTCAATTTTAGAGCTGCTTGGTTTCCCGATCTAATGCATATTGGTTGTACTCGGAATTCACCCTCTTTCTCTACCTGAACCACATTCTAATCAATGACATGATTAGTATCGGGTACATACTTTTTGAGTAAGGACACATTAAAAACATTATGAATACACATGGATGTGGGTAACCCACACATATAATCTACATGACCAATCCTTTCTAGAACTTCGAATGGCCCATAGTATCATGTTGCTAGTTTGGAGCACTTCCCCAAACTTAGGGAACTCTACCTTGCTTTTGCTTTCAAAAATACATGGTCACCTACTGAAAATTCTATGGGAGTTCTATGTTTATCAACATAAATTTTCTTCTTGTATTGGGAAGCCTTCAAGTTCTGTTTTATCTTCACTATTTGATCCTCCATATCCATGAGCAAGTCCGGCTCAACTATTTTCCTATCAACTGTATTTCCCCTGATTACTGGTGTCTTGCATATCATTCTGTAAAGTTTCTCAAATAGACTCATATTTATAGATGCTTGGTGTTGGAACACATGTTTTTCTAATATTTAGACTTTACTAAATTTCATTCTCGTTTAAATAAGAGAAAAAAGCACTCGAGTCTCACCATTGATAAAGTTTTCCGTATGATCAAATGATCTAAAATCTTTCAGATTTATGGAGCCACAAAATGATTAATGGGTCAAATCGCTGAAAGTTGCTTCGGAGTTTCACATTTTGGATATTTCATTATGTCATAATGTTCAAAATCCTGATACCCGAAAGACGTCCATTTTAAATGTTCTTAAAGATTTAAAAGACATGAGTATACATGTACGTATGCATCTTGAGTCCTCTCCTAGTAGACAAGCGACATTTTTTTTGAGCTTTCTGTCTAAGAGTTTGCACGATTCAAATTAACACGTGGCACATTTAGGATGACTCATCCTTGACACGTCGTCATAGGTAATGGCCTTTCAAAGATATAACAAAGAGTCAACTTGCAAACTTACGAAACGGTAAAATGCCGAAAGAGTAATACTCGATTGATTAAATCAAACTAAGTCAGAGATAATTAATCATTTCGCATTTCGGGAATCGGGGGTTTACCATTCATCACATCCAAAAAATCCCGAAACCCGAGTTCCTGAAAGCATTGAGTTTTAAACGTGATTAATTAACATCTTAAAAGGAAATTAACAATGTAAATTAATATTTCGCGCATTCGCGTTTTGGGATATTTCAATTTTGTTCCATCCAAAACTCCTGATTGTGAATCACCGATATTTGGTAACATTTATTATGGATCAACGAAAATGATTTCTAGCATAGAGTGTGTATCGCCATATGTAATCTCCTCATTAAAGTAAATAAATTCATCATCCGTAAAATCATGCTCGAATTAATGAAAACTGAGCGTAAATAAAAGTGTTCTATTTTGAATTTCATTCTTAGCTTCAACAAAGTAGTAAGTTTTATCCAAGGAAAGCTTACACATTCTCCCCTGTAACAGGTATTCGTGTTCTATTTTTGGCATCATGGAACCCAAGAATACATCGAAGAATAATGATGAGGCCGGTGAAGGTTTGAATCCGAATGCAGACGTTATGTCTGATACTACACCACATGTTGTAGATTCAATTAGATCCTGGATGCAGATTTTCGAAATCTTGGAGCACGAAGTTATAAATTGCCTAGATGATTTTGGAGATGAAACGAACGACACTCACAAAACTAAACTCAGAATTATAGCAGATTCTGAGCTTCATAAAATAGCTACGTGGCCGAAGATCATGCCATATAATGACATGATAAGATGGGGTCTGGAAAACAACGACGTGCAGACCAGGAGCATCATCAATCACCAAAAGGTCGTTGTTGGCTCTTTTAGGATGGAACACCTCCAAGTAATGTTCAAACTATCCCCTGATCCAAAATATATTTATAATACTGTGTTCATGAAGGATTTTGAACAAAAGGAATGTGTGCAATTTGACCGAAGCTACCCAGATATAGTTAAATCCTGGTGGGGAATTCTAGCGAAATTCAGAGCTGACTCCCATGGTGTTTATTCCACCGCGTCATTAAATGAGTATATGATATATGTAGCCATGATGCTATGTAGAACATTTGGAAAGAAAAACCCTACTCATTTTTTGGTGGAATGGGTATCAATCATGCATGAGGTAGCCGAGGGCTTCACTTTCAACTGGGCTAAGATGCTGTCTGATAACCTAGCCAAGAAAATTATTGAGTATCAAATGGCGAAGTAAAAAGGCCAACCTACCACTTTTTATATGTCTGCATATGTCATAGATGCCATCTGTTTCATGACTCCATGTCCATTGATGAATTGGAGCTGGAACCCAACCAATGCATAACCTATCCATTTTTATCAATCCAAACCATGGGAGGAAAAGGCCAAATATTTCTTTTATGAAATTTGTCATAATGTAGTTATTCCCATTCATCAAACACTATATGGTTATCCACCTCCTCGGATTTCAGATCAAATTATGGGAAACCTAAAAAAATTTGCAGATTGGTTCATTGAAGAAAAATTCTCCTATATCAGGGTTTTCGGATGTTCAGTTTCCCCTCACACTCTCCCAAAGTTTCTGCCCGATAGACTAGTGTGCATAGAAGTGGCTTACCAGACAGTAACAGGAGGCATCGACAAAGAGCTAAAATTTGCTCACAAGAAATTTTGGCCAACCTTCCCTCTACAGGTTGGTAGGTTTTCCTTGTTAGATTTTGGCCATTCCAAAGTAGAGGCTACAACTTTAGAGGATGTCAAATTGGTTGACATTGAATTTAAAAGACATGATCCATACAAGATCATGGAGAATCACCTAGCTCAATGCAATATGAAAATATATGTGCATGAAGACTCCCCATATGATGATATATTTAGGGGAATCAAATCTTATGAGGAGGTACAAGACAGAGTTCAAATGTTATCCCCTGACCAACATGCCAATTTATTCACTTCCCAAAGGCACAAACGAAATAGTTTGCCCAATATACTACAAGGAGAATTGATAACCACTCCTCAGGTGCAGGGATCCATACCTCCAGGTTTCAAACCAAAGTCTTTTGGTAAACAAACTCCCGAGGAATTCCCAAAGTATCTCAAAGTGTCTACACAAAAATTAGAAACCTCATGGACAGGATATCTACGGCCGTAGACAAAGGTTCAATCTGAGACACTTCTAAAACTGAAACAAACGATACCTCCTTTATTGCAAGTTACCCCTGCTAATACCTCAAAAACAATAGAAGGAAAGTAGTTCACAGAGATAGGTAGTCCAATTACAACACTAACCCCTCTATAGTCAAGTTTCAGAACTCCTGGTCCCAAATTTATTTTTGCAACCGATCTTACCCTGATCTCACTTGAAGAGATGCCCCCTTCAAACTTTTTCTTTAGTACGAAAAGGAGGGCCGTAGTCAGAAGAGAATAGAATCAGAAAGAATGGGTAGTAACCAAAAGGCAAAGGATGATATTTGATGGACAGGGCTTGGAGGATTCAGAACTCACCAAGGAAATGGTTGGTTCATTAGGTGCCTTCGCTACGGTCAATCAGTGGTCGCTCGAGAATCTGGCAAAGCAATTGAAACAAAGAAATTTATTGATAAGCCAATTACAAAATCAGATAAGGACTGTAGAAAAGAACGTCAGAAGCGAAGTCAACAAAGGTCTCAAACAAACTAGAGCCAATGATAAACAATAAATTCATCAGTTAAAATCCAGTCTTGAGGAGATGTAAAGAAATGTACAAGCGAGCGAAGGGTGGGCCATTCAACAAGGTGAACTGGTGAAGCAATTACAGGCCAAGGTGAAGTTGACTGAGAACATGGTTATAGATATAACCATTTTCCAAGCACAAGTAGTGGAGGTATGTGAGAAGCTGGAGTTAACGCAACAAAGCCTTTTGAACAAGGTGGAAATTATCCAAAATCATTTTCAGGTGGTGAACAAATCATTGGATAATATTTGTTTCAAAGAAAGAGAGGCCACAACACCTCGGGTCACTTTTCAAGAGGCGGTTGTTTCATCAGCCAGAGAAGAAATGTCTATAGTTCCCAGGTTGTCTACTTCATAGCAGGTCAGAGGTGACATACTATTGAAGACCTGGGAGGCCAACATAGCTGAAAGTAAAAGAACGGCTAAGGAAATCAAAGAGGCTTATGAAGAGGATTTTCACTCACTAAATAAAGAGTCTTTAGGCCTTGAAAAAGGTGATCTTTCGGAAGTACTGGGACAAGTCGATGTAGCAAAACATCAACTTGATATCAAAACAATCTTATAAGAAACTCAAACTGAAATCTCACAGATAAAACAGGTCGATATCGCTCAGATAGATAGATGGATGGTGAAACCTAATTTGCAGCTACAATCAATGGCTGCAGAAGACAAAAGAATGGAAGATAGATTGCCACTATTGGAAAATAAATTGTATATTTTTTAGGCAAAGGATGTGACAGAACCATCCAGGATGATAGCACAATTTGTAAGCAGGTGTGTCAAATGTATTGGATGAGGAGAAGGCAGTGCTTCAAAGAACTAATGAAGTAACCTATACACATCATCTGTACAGGTCACGATCAGAGACTATTTGTGTCCGAGCTGGAAAACAAGGAAGGAAAACGTCTCTGCCAGCATGAAAAAGAGACACATGAGAAACAAGTGAAGTGTTCCAAATTTCCCATTTTGTAACCGTTACCATTTATAAATAACGAGAATTCCAACTGCTTAGGGTTGAGAATATTTTGTATAAATATATATTCGAAAGAATGAACGCGGGTTGCTTCGTGCCGTATGTAATTGAGAAAACTCTCCTCATTGATAATTAATACAATTGCAGACTAGAGATTCCACATTTCATCCAGTTTGAGTTATGTGTTCTTTTGTCTTTCCATATCTCAACATCTTTTTATATATTTCCTTGATGAATGCCTGATCACAATTTAGTACAACATCTACTGTGGTTATATTTCATTTAGTTATATGATAGAAAACAACTTTTCCTCTGTATTTACTGTTAGTAAATAAAAGACCTGTGAGTTAATCAGATTGCTACATTTTTATGCTTCATTTAAGGTTATATCATCTATTTTATTCTTCTGGAACAAAGTAAGATTCTTTTGTGATTGATGCCTTGCTTTGTCTAACAACTTTATGTTTTTCTCTCATTACATTCAATACTTTTAATTTTAACTCAGACACGAAAAACGACCTCTGAGTTGTTATATTGTTAATTCAATTTAAGTATTTTTTCTCACATAACTGAGGTAGAAAAAGAAAACATTAAAACTTTCCTTACTTCCTGATGCCTGACATTATGCTTTGAGCCTTAAGTATAAACTTAGGAACAACACTTGGTACCCATTTTTATAAGCAAATTCAACCAGATGTAAGTAATATTCCCATCTTGATGGTTTTTCAATGACATAAATTCTTAGCATATCTTCAATCAAATGATTGACTCTCTTTGTTTTCCCATCTGACTTAGGGTGATAAGTTGTACTAAAATTTAAGTCTGTCCTGAATCCTTTGAATAGCCCCTTCCAAAAATTTGATGTGAACTTGGGATCTCTATCAAACACAATCGTCTTAGGTATATCATGAATTATGACTAATTCCTTCAAACATATATCAACAATGTTGGTTTCCTTGTGAGTTAACTTTATAGGAATAAAATGAGCATCTTCAGTAAGCTTTTCCACAACTACCATAATAGAATCACTTTGTTTAGAAATCCTGGGAAAATTAGTAATAAAATCCATGGTTACAAATTCCCATTTCCATTCAGGGATGGCAAGAGGTTGTAACAAACCAACTGGGTGTCTGTATCATCCTTGAATTTGTGACATTCAAGGCACTTGGAAATGAAATTTGCAACCTCCTTTTTCATACTTGGCCAATAGTATAGTTTTTTTTTCCAGTTGCAATTATCTTTTGGTAGCTTAGATGCCTAGCATAAGGAACTTTATGCATTTCTGTTAATACTGGATTTTTCAACTCTTGATCATCTGGCACATAAATTCTTCCCTTGAACATGAGGATTTCATCTTCCCTCAGCTCATAATTCTCAATTTTTTGTTGCATTTTACCTTGCTTTAATTTTCCCTTTAGTTCCATATACATCTGATCTGATTTTGCAGCCTTTAAAATTATGTTTTGTAAATCATATTTGCATATGCTAATGGTTGTAGCATGTATTTCATGTACTCTTTTGTTGAGTGCATCAACCAGTTTGTTCTATTTACCTTTTATGTGCTTGATATCAAAGTCATATTCGTTGAGGAATTCTAACCATCTTCTTTTTCTAGCATTCAGAGTTGGTTGTCCGAATAAATATATTAGACCATTGTGGTATGTTCTCAACTCAAACCACTTTCCCATGAGGTAGTGACTCCACATATTCAAGGCATGAACAATAGCTTCCAGCTCCAAACTATGAGTGGAAAGAAACCTCTCATGTTCTTTCATATTCCTTGATTCATAACACACCACATGGCCATTATGACTAAGGACTCCACCAAGCCCTTCTTTGCATGCATCAATGCATACAATAAAATATTCATTAAGATCATAAATTTTCAAAAAGGGTGCACTTGTGAGTAAGATTTTCAAGTGTTGAAAGCTTCTTTCACACTTAGGTTTCCATTCAAATTTCACACCCTTCTTCTGTAGAGATGTGATTGGGTGTGAAATTATGGAAAACCCTTCAATGAGCCTCCTATAACAACCTGCAAGTCCCATGAAGTACCTCACGCCAAATAAATTTCTTGGTAATGACCATCCTTTGATGGATTTTATATTTTCTGGATATACTATTATCCCTCCCTCTGATATGATTGGCCCAAATAATGAATCTACCTATGGTAGAAGGAGCATTTATCCAAGTTGGCATAAAGTTGATTCTCTCTCAATACTTGGAGCACCATTAAAAAGTGTTGCTCATGATCTTCTTTAGATTTGGAATAAACAAGAATGTGATCGAAAAAGACAATGGAAAACTTATCCAAGTATTCTCTAAAAATATCATTCATTAAACACATAAAAATAGTTGGTGCATTCAACAATCCAAATGGCACCATTGTGAACTCGTAGTGACCATACCTTGTTTTGAAGGAAATTTTACTAATGTATTCTTCTTTAATCATCACTTGGTGATATCCAGATATGAGATCAATCTTGGAAAATACCTTTTCATATTTCAACTGATCAAAGAGGTCATCTATCCTTGGAAAATGATTTTTTTTTACGGTTACTTTATTTAACTACCCGAAATCAATGCAAAGTATCAAGGTACCATCCTTCGTTTTCACAAATAACACCGGTGCACCCCAAGTTGACACACTTTGGCATATATACCCTTTCTTTATAAGTTATTCAAGTTGCATTTGTATCTCCTTCAACTCAAGTATGCTCATCCTGTAAGGATCCTTGGATATAGATGTTGATCCATGCATTAGATTAATTGAAAAATCAATATCCCTTTTAGGTGGTAACCCGAGAATTTCTTCAAACAAATCTTCAAATGATTTTAGGAATGCACAGTCCTCAATGTTTGACACCTTGTCTTTAGGAGCTTCCTCCATATGTGTTGCAAATATTTGACATCCCTTTCTAAAAATTTTCTTCAGCTGTAGGGATAAAACTTCTCTGATAATTACAACTCTTGGGATACCCTGTACTTTTCTCAAGTTTCCTTCCTCATCCAAGCAAATAAAGGATTTATTGTAACATTCCAAGATAGCATGGTGCTTTTCCATCCAATCCATACCAACGAGGAAGTCATAAGATCCCAAGGGTATGATGTTCAGGTCTGCTTTGGTATTTATCCCATTCATGTCCATTGGACATGCCTTTACCATTTCTTTAATTTTTCTTTTAGCTCCTATAGCTAGTTGTACCAACCATGTTTTTCCAAGTTTGATTTTTGGTAATTTAAACCTTTCTACCATCTTAGGATCTAGATAATACTCGATCCCGAATAAATTAAAATAACAATAGGTTAGTTGTTAATATTACCTTCTACTTCAACCATGTGAGATTGGAAATCAACCTGCTTGTTGTCAAGGGAAACATAAATCCTAGGTACATTTATGCCCATGTCTTCAATTGTTTCATCTTGTTGTACATTGTGAACAGTCTTCACTTTTTCAGCTCTAGGAGGACAATCTCAATACATGTGGTATACATTACAACCCCTACACTCCATTGGTTGTTGCATTGGTCTTTGTCCCATGGTTCTAGCCATCATGGTCTCCTCGAAAGTCGGTTTTCCTTGAGTGTTAATTATGAAAAATGATGGTTTGCTTCCCTTTTTCCTCTGTTTCATCTTTCTTTTCTTCTTTTCCTCCAAAGTCTTTTGGAAATTAGGTATTCCTCTATGTTTATCATAGAGACATTTATCTCTCCTTATGGTGTCTTCCAGTGTTGTGGGACCGTCATATTATATCTTATCGCTAATAAATGATCGCAACCTACTCAGGTACCTTTGAATCATCAATTGTTCATCCTTGATAAAAGGCACATATTTCAGCAGCTCTAAAAATCTTCTTTCATACCCATCAATTGTCATGATTCCAAGTTTGAGTTCAAATAACTCTTTCATTTTCCTATCACATTAGCATTTGGTTAAATATTTATTTTCAAAATATTTCTCGAACTCCTTCCAAGTAAACTTCTTCTCATTGATATGTTGGACTTGTACAAACTGATCCCACCACATTGATGTTTTTCCTTTAAGTTGGTAAATTGTTATTGTTCCTTCTTCCTGAGAGGAATAATTATGTAGATGAAATAATTTTCTCATACCCAACAACCATGTCTCTACATCATCATCCTTCTTGTAATCATTGTTATCACAAAATATGTACTTTTCCAAAGCCCAAGACAAGTAAAGGAGATTAGCGTAACAAACAAGATATCCTATCATTGTCACCTCAAAAGGAAAATCCCCACTTTTATGATTAGAAGAAAGTATACCCCAAGGGAGTTGTCCCCAATGGACTAAAGGGATGGGTAGGCTAAGGTTATGTCAAGAAGTACCACCCTCTCACTAGTCACCAAGGTAAACAAAGTCGACGTGTAAGAAATTGAGGCAAAGAAGTGTAATTTGTGTACATGCCCGGAACAAGAAAAACAAAGAATATATAAGGAAATTTCATGTACAAAATGATAGTAAAGCCTCCAAAGACAATATAAAATGAAATTATAATATGGCTGAAGCAAAGTTACAGTTAAATGATGGTTTATAACACCAAAAATTAAATTATAACAACCACAAGAATTAGTTCTCAGAATTGCTAGAAAAGGCGATGAAAATTGAGCATATATCAAGTAGATCCCTTAACAATTGTCGCAAGCAAGTTCTAAGTAAGTTAGCTATGAGTTATCTTAGTGTATGCATAAAATTACAATAGTTAGTATGGTTGTACAAATGTTTTGCGACAACAACAAGTAGATTAGTAATCTAGGATAAACTAGGGTTAGAGATAGTTAGTAAAACCTCAGGAGAATAGTATTTGAGTGTTTGATCAATCCTTCAACAAGAGAGAAGTGAGAACTAGTGCCTTTTAGGGTTTATGGAGTCAATTATATCAACACAATAACTTGGAGAAATAACAATGACTATACTTGTCTAAGAGATAACAAGGTGGAAGCTTGAGAAATAGAACCTCAAGTCCTCAAGCACCAATATTTTAAGAGAAGATTCAACTAGAGTGTAGGCACTTCTAGCCCCTAATGATTTCTCATATCCTTAGACTTGAAATTATTTAATACAATAAGAACTAGACAAAGTTTCTAAATAGATAGCACTTTAGGGCTCTAGAAATTTGTTTGGACAAGATCTTCTTAGGCAAAACTAGCAAAAAAAAAAAAAAACGCCTTATGCTTCTTACTCCTAGGGTTTCAAGAAAGAAATTTCATAATCTTCAATATGAATAAGCAAACATACCACAAAAATTTAACATGAAATGAAAATTTCAGATTTACTTACTTCACCAAGAATAAACCCTCTAGATTTGCCAAAATTCCACCAAGAAATGATCCAAAATGAATCCAAAATAGCCTCCAAGAAAGTGTGCCTTAGTAATTTCACCCAACAACTCCAAAGAGGGTGCAAATTTCAGTCCTCTCTCTCAATGGGAGATTTTTGATGAAAATGAAATAATGTTAGCCACATTTATATGGAAAGTTGTGTTTTTTCACAAACTGAGCCTACATGTCAATTTTCTCATTAAAATTAAAATTAAAATCAATTCTTTACAAAATAACCCTAACAAGAGTGACGTCATCCCTCCTAGGGTTACATTATCCTCCATAAAGGTGACGTTATGTTGGAGAAGCATTGTGGTAGGCCTTCAAAGGTCTCGATCCTCATCCATACATCCCAACATCATCGTCAAGACCTCCTCCATCAAACCCAACCCTAGGTGACATCATGAGCTAGGAATGTGTCCTTTGGGCCTCCAAACGCCAACGTCCAAGAGGGAGGAGATGGAAATCCATCCTAAGGTCATGTCAAAGTGCCTCCAAGGGTAACGCCCTCTTCCTTTATTGTGCAACTAGTCATCATGATATTTCCCCATGCATGGGGTTTGTGCATCCATCCTTAGGCTCCAAGCCCTCATGAAGGTCTGAACTAATCATTTCCTCATGAATACCTATCCATTGAAAAAGGTCCTGCAAATAAAAATAGGTACGCCCTCCAAGGGTCCATGATTCACAAGTATCATAACAAGTGATCCACATTTAATAATCAAACCACCCGAACATGTGCATCATACCCCCCTTTTCAATATAAACAAATGCTCAAATATGTTATACAATTTGTCAAATTTAGGTGTGGGAGGGGTGTCGAGGAATCCTATTGAGTCAATCATTCCCTGGGTCCAAGGTGTTTCTCAAGAGGAACCCACCTAATCCATGTGTGCATGTGAAGTGGAGTGGGGTAAACTTCTGGGCATGGGGTTCATCACATACACGAGTTTGTATTATGTCATTTATGGGTGCCTTTGTTGTAATATCCCAAGACCGATCCCAGTTGTAATTGTAAATCTAACATGTTTTATAGGCTGGTGAGCCAAGTGATTATAAGCTAGGAGGCTTATGTGATGACGGGCCGGAGAGCCTAGATACTAAAGGCCAATGGGACTATTTTTGTATATGTAAATACTCATATCATTAATAAAATACATCACTGCATGTAGACCGACCATGATAAAAGAGAATGGGGGACTAAGCTCCACTAGGTAGGGAAAAGGGATGGGGCTAAGAGGCTAGGAAAAAGGGGCTAAGCTTGAAGGCTTAACTCTAAGGGAATATTGTGTATATTTCCTAAAATACTAAGGTTGGGTATAACCTATGTTATTCTAAGTTCATGTGGGAAGGGAATGAATTATATGTGGAGCTCATGCAGCTTCATGAAGACATGTGTCAATCTTGGTGCATGCAGTTTTATGTGGAAATATTCGTTCATTTGGGGGGGTGCTTTTCCATTCTTTCTAGGATTCCCATGCATACACGCACTGATCCATGACCTCCATTATTGATATATGAGCATGCACACACCTTTGGAACCTACAGTTATACTTGAGTTATCATATGTATTTCCTGTGAAGCCCGACGCACCTATATTTGCCTGAGCCAGTGTTGTGTCTTAACGGTTGGTTGTTGCTGCCAACACAGTTCATGGACTGAGTGTGGCTTGATACCATTTTCTACGTCCATACCGAGTCTTGTTTCTTCCATCACATGTGCGTTAGCTAAATGTTGTGGCTATTCTCACCTGAGCTGGTTATTGGTTATTTGGGAGTGGGAGTGAAGAGGTGGGATGTCAACCCTGTGGAATGAAGAAGCAGGTTGTCAGGCTTGTGACAAACTCTCTCCAGGTGAGAGAGTTTGTTGAGAAAGAAGAAGCAGGTTGTCAGGCTTGTGAGAAACTCTCTCCAGGGAAGAGAGGTTGTTGGGGAAGGTATTTCTCCTGGAGGTATCCCAACAACATTTATAGTGCTCTGAGAATTCATGTCAGGTCTGTTGTTGAAGCCCTGGAAGGGACGTGTAGCAGCTGATGAACTATTGAACAATGAAGGTGTATACTTCTCAGGGTGGGACATGCATGTGGGGAATGAGAGGTTATGAGTTGTATGCATAAATTGGCTCCTGGGAGGTATTTCTTCCTGGTTGACTGTGTAGCAACCCATTGTCTTATCCTAGCCCAGGAATCCCTTTACCCAGGTGGAGTTTAGTCCCAGCTCGGGGGTGACCCACTACTGAGAGTGATGAGCAACGTGTTCTATGATTGGGAGGTTTGTGGAAGGTCTACACACATTTTGTGGTCATCTATAAAAGATAAGTACCATTTCTATGTTCATTTACATGTTGTTTATTTGTACATGCCTAATATTTATGAATAATTTCATGTATATGTTGTATGTGTAGGCTTACTTTTATTTCCGCATTAATCTTTGTATTAGCAGAACATGTTGTATGCTTTATGTTTGATATATATATACAGATGGTATTGTTGTTTTTATGGAGCTGGCATGACCATCTTGTAAAGATGGGTATGCTACAATATATGAAGTTCCGCAAGATTTTTTGTGTGGCATAGCCCGCTAGTCTTTGGCTAGGTATGTTACAGATCAGAGGCTGAACAAAGAAGAATTGCAGTGGCATGCCCCGTCTTGGGAGCCCGACGATGTTACAAATTGGTATCAAAGCTCATGGTTGTTGAGGAAAATATATGAAATGATCTTACTCAAGCATTTTCAGATCTTACTTGGCTAAAGCAAGATAGACGGGAATATCACCCTATGTTTATAGCCATCAAAAATTGTTTCCTAACCCACAAGTATTGGTTACAAGTGCTTAGGATGATTTTTATAAATGAAAGTTTGCTAAAAAAAATCAATATTTATGTAATTTTCTGAATATAACAGATGCTGAAATAAATATAGAGACAGAAGTAAAAACACCAAGTCAATAATCAAAACAGATGAGACATAAAGAAATTGTTTATTCCATTCCAATTTATCAAAAGAATCGTTCTCTTTACAAAATTCCCTGAGGAAGTTTGGACCAAAGTCAAACTTAGACGTCCTCGATGAAAACCATACAAAAGGACTTCTGACAGAAAGTAAAAAACTGAAATTTAAAAGCTGGATCAACTTACCACAGATTGCTTCCCACTCGACTCTACACAATAGTCTTTATCAGTCATGAAATTTAATTCACAAACAAACAAGTCTACACAAATTATCAAATATATATCAACACCTTTGAAAAACAAGTGTTTGAATGATATAATTCAGCCTTGAATCTTGTTGTCTACAATAGGACCATGCTATCATAAAAGGGAATTAGGCTTTCAATGAATTAAAGAATGAATGAAAACTGAATTATCTCAATAAAACTCAAATACCAGACCTTAGTATGCTTCTCCTTCTATTCTCCTATTGTTCCTCCTTTTCCTTTTTCCTTTAAGAAATTAGAATTAGTTGAAGTAGTTGAACTACTTCTTTAGTTAAGTTAACTAAAACTCAACCAACTTTTTAGTTAAGGGGGGAAAGTAATAAAATCATAATACGGGTTTTTAATAAATAATAACTAGTAGGCGAGACCCCTTGTGACTCCTTTTAGTTATTTAACAAGAATACCACAACTAGTTAATCAATCAAACACATCCCTCCTTGTGGCTCCCATCATCATTCTCATAATTTGACAATTTATATCAATGATAATTAAAATTATTTCCAAAAATATAATATCCATATATCCAAAAAAATAGTGTGATGTCCAAAATTTCAGAAGTCAACTATTCCCAACAATCAATAAATAAAAACACTTAAAACCCATATTTGCCACTCTGGGAGGCAATCTTTCCCTTGTTACTGTTGTCACCCTTTGATTTTTCTGAATTTTCCTTAGGCTGTGTAGAGCCTTTAGGCCTAATCTCACTGATAACATGAGAGCAATCATCTCTCAAATCCATGTGGGAGGACACAGATTTGGCAGAGTCATTTGAGGGTGAGAAGGGGGCAAAAACAACTTTTCCTTTGTCAGGAGCATGGTGGGCCTCAATTTTTAACCTTTTTCTTGCATGGGAAGACTGTACTGGTGAGTGGGCAAGGGAATCTTGGACAATTTGATTAACAGGTGGAGGAGTAGGTAGAGACAAGTTATGTTAGCCACGATGTTGGGAGATTGTCAGGTGGATAATCTCTTGCCATCCGTCCTTTTCAAGGACTTCAGGTTGCAACGAGACATGAGGGGGCACTAGGATACCAGGGACATGTGGGGCTTGGAAGGGAGGCCTTTCTGGCCTAGGTTGGACCACTCCTTGTCCAATCCAATTAAAAAATATAGCCTGAAATAGTTGGCTCAACTCTCGCGATTCTGCATCAAAATGTATATAAAACCTTGGCCTTCTAGGGCCCCTATTCCAATTTCCTCTTCCTCTGTTACCGCAGCCATGTCTACCTCTACTGAAAAATCTCATTCATGTATGCATTATTGATTAGCAAATAGTTTCTTCAACAACCATACATGACATCTCTTTTAAATATGAAACAAAGTTAAGCTCAACAACACATCAGACTCATGCAATCCAATCCATACAAATCATTTAACACTTGTCAATGAGCAAGGGGTGATTAAGGGTTCTGGGATATGTGAGGGATTGTATTGAGCGAAAAGTGTTAAAATGAAGGGGGATGGGTCCTCATTATTTCTCAACAAATCATCAAACAATCAATTGTATTGTAAATCAAAAGAATAAATCACTGTAATTCATCCATGTGCCATCCTTTAGTTGTCATAATGCAGAGTTTGACTTAACTATAATTTAATTTTAAGAATAGGGAGTGGATAGTGAATATGGGAAGGCGAGGGGGCTTGTAATATGTGAAAAAGTGAGAGAATGGTAGGGAAAAACACGAAACTGTCCTTAAAACAAATTAATTACTCCATAAAAACAACTATGTATTCAATACAAAAGATACCAATACCAATTAAACAATTAATGTGTGTCAAAACTGTTCACTGTCCCACATTCAATTTCTTCAAAATTCTCAATTAACATAGTCTATAATCATACTCATAATAACTATGCCTTTCAACAGACCTGTTAAGAGAATAGTTGATTTCTTTCATTTCCTTTCCTTTCATTTAAACAAAATCAAAAGAAACACACAGTCACATTGCTCCATCTCTATCCATCATATATCACTATAAAATATCAACCACTGGCCATAATTCACAATTTTCCCAAATAAAACATATACACAGGTCTTTTTTCCAGATTGAACAGACTTTTTAAAACTTGCCCAATTTAATGCATTTTCATTATATCAACTAATAAAACTTGCAATGAAACCATAATACAAAACCTCAAGCTTCATCACTGGTGGTGCAATTAAATAAAACATGCAAGATGCCTCCATAATACATACACAGTAAACAACGAAATCACAATCATCACTTTCCCTAAATTGCAATGATCCCGATTGGGGATAATAAAACACACATAAGCCACCAACTAACAATTGACACCACGTTGTAAGAATACAACAATTGAAATCATAAGAAGAAGAGACAACCATTGATTGCACATTATCACTAATTCCCAATCAACCAATTTAATCAAATAAAAACAAACTAGGTTTTCGACGCAACTGTCATAACAAAAAAGAGGTAGCCCCTTGACTATATATAAATTATCATCCCCAATCACAACTTTCCAACCAACTCAATCAAACGAGTTCAATATAAGTACTCAAAACAACTGTCATAACCACTCAACCAATCTGTGACAATCAACAATATGCTTGACAAGAGTGCGAACAGTTGGGGATTATCAAAATCGGACTTTGTAACAATGGATACAAGAAGTAATCAAGAGTTCGCTCGGTCATCAAAGCACATAGAGACTGGAGGTCGAACATATCAACAATAGACAAAGACCCTTTGATAAAATCACTGTAGAACCATAAGGCTTATTATAACTCTTAGTCCGTGTAATGGTGCAACAGTCAACGTCGGGTAGGGTAGGACAACGATGCAAAGGAGAAACAAATTCCCATTGGACAGTAACAAGTACCCAGAACACACAGAGCCATAACCCTCGTGGATTTCAAGGACCAAATCAATCAATAACAATGCCCGTGGGAATGTTGGCCTGAGGCATAATTTATATAACCAAACCACCATAAAGTATACATCTTGGCATAATGGCCACCCTATAACCAACTTCTGAGATACGTTGATGCCAATACCAGGTGGATATCCCACGACCATAACTCTGGAAAATACATAGTGACCGAGAGGTAGTTCGAAAAAATACACAACAACCACAAGTA
>ML843395.1:0-17369 GCA_009831015.1 Picea engelmannii
CATTCCAATGATATTCTCGGTGTGCTTGCTACAAATAGTCATCTTTCGCCTCCTCCCATTTATTATAGGAAAAGGAAACATAATGTATACACTTTTGTCATAGTTGTGAATGCCATCCATAACAAACAAATGAACCCATGCACATAAACATAGGAAAAAAGGTCATTGGGAATGCAAGGTGGGGTAATGAAAACTTGGCATAGAAGAAAACATATGTTTTATGAATCATTTTATCAAGTACTTTCTAGCAAAAAATTTTGTTCTTAACCCTTGCTTCTATCTATTGGAAAATACCAACAACTACCACTATTTCAATTGATATGGAAATGTTTTAAGATACTAAGAGGGCAAGAGGAACAAAATAATAAGAGGGGCCATAATTCTCATGTTCAATAGAAACTACTCGCCTATAGTAACTGAGTATAAGCTCTTGCAACCAATTGTGTATTTTTATTAATGTATATGAAGTATTACATTTCCTAGGCACTTTGGCCCCATTTTTAATTTACCAGCTCATTAGCCTAAGTCACAATTACATAATACATTATAGTTCATAAGGGTTAAAACTGGGATGTTACATCCCCCTCCCCTTATTTTGGCACTGTCCTCAATGCACAACACCATTCCAATGTTATTAACATTACAAATCTAGGTTCTTTGGCCTTAATCCACATAGGCATTCCAACCAACTCTTATATACTCTGGCCTAAAATTAAGCATGTATACATAAGAATTCTGACCCAAAGCATGTATAATGATTTCCATAATTTATATCTCTAGCAGCAGTTCCAACCAGCAAGCTCTCCTTCCCTATCATCCCTACACAACCCAAATAAATGAACCCCTTTCTCTACCATGCAGTCCCTCAAGTTGTTCCACTTCTCTCCAGGGCTCCAGTGCACTCGGCTAGGAATTTTCAGAGTTGTGACTTCCAGAACTCTAGTTGCAACAAGTCCATTGGACTTTCTTCATTCTATGCCCTTGTCATTCGGTTGCTCCAACATCACCTTCTTCTTTTCCCTCATAGTCGGGTATTTTTCTAGATCATCAACATTCATCATTTTCCTACAACATTTCAAATTACGATCATGTCAGTTCACAATTTGTGCATACAATTTTCATTTTGTTCACAATTTAAGAGTAAATTTTTCATAATTCAGTACAATACTTATATGTGCAGTTCATGGATATGCATTCATATGGATGTGTTTTTAACTTGGCTCATTGATTTCCCTTGACATACCCATTGTATGCATGATACCAATCAATAGTTTCCAAGAGCTATCGAAGTCTCCTCTTCTTTATGGTCACTCACCTTCTAGGCCCAGGCTCAGGCATTCCCTTCTCTGCTATACAATCCCCCAGACGATCCATCTTGCCTAGCCAAGGCGTTCTTGCACAAGAATATTTCTAGGGACACAGGGTTCTCATGTCATAACAGTATCCTTTCCATGCTTTCCAACTTGCATATCCAACATCTCATATGTATTATATGTATACAATCATCATGAGATATCATTATAATCATTTTCAATCATAAATGTCAATCTATTTTATACAAGAAAAAAAAAAATCCAAGCATGAGCTTTCTACTCTTAATGTTTAGCTCTGCAGTTGTAGATATCAATATTCCTTATGGGCTTACATCCCTACCATATTCAAGACCATCGTACCTGCAACTTTCTCGAACTACATCCAGCCAAAACAATTTGTCAGTAATTTATTAAATTATAATTCCCAAAACTATTTTATATAGGAAAAATAAAATTTCCAAAAATGAGCTTCTGCTCATAATAGTTTGGATTTTGCAACAATAGGGAATGGTATTCTTTATGGGTTTACATTTTTTCCATATACTAGACCATTCTACCTCCAATTTCCTCAATTTACACTTAGCCGAAAAAACTGTCAGTATATCCCATACATGATATATATATTTTCATGGTAACAATTCGAAACAAATTCACAAAGTGATCTTAGAATTGTTTACAACTACAATTCAATCACTTCCATTACTCCAACTATCAATTTGAATGAACCCATAATTCTCTACACATGTATTATCAACCCATATTTTCTTTCTTCTATCCAGAAATATTTTTATTACTCTATCTCCCCCAATAGAGCTTTTCAGTAATTTATCATTATATAACTACTCTCACCTACAAATTTCTTATTGCGATATATAACAGTTCCTGAAGTGTTTTCAACTTCATGAGTTAACAATACTCACATCATTTCATCTATTAACATAATCATTTCTATGTTATATAATATATTCATGCATTCACCAAAATGCATTCAATAATTCCACTTGTAACATTTTTAATAGCTCCAAAACTGATGTTGGAATTGTAACAACAACAATCCAATCACCTTCAACTAGTATTCATATTAAATATAATGCATCTATCCATCATTATGTATTTTTAGCACCACATGATTTTCATAATGCAACAATTAATTACTAAATAAAATAACAATCAATGTTCCAATACCCATGGCCAAAACTACACAATTCATCCATGCATTGACTACATAATACCACATAACTCTGTCATGCATTCCACCATGATGAGTTGGAAGGTATGGCCAACGAATCAACACATCATCCACACACTTCCTACTTCTTTCCTAACTATTTGGATACCTTCCTTTTCCACCCAAACACAACACCAATAATATAATCCTTAAGTGTTCTTCAGTGTTGACAAAGAGGTTGCAGTCCAAACATCAGATATACAGTAGATACCATTGAGCACTCACATAACACTATATCCCTTCCATATCCAACCATATTATGGTCTCACACATTACTAGATCTATGGATATTCATTGTTATAGAAGGAGTATGTCTCCTGAATTGACCTGATTATGATCCCATAACCAATCATAACATAATATGCAACCAATATTTTATTAAATGCATTCTAGCATCAACAACACTTACATACGCTAGGCCTTTTGGAAAGTACATATCGGTTTAAATATTGAAAATTAACTGAGGGAATTATTAGCTCAATCCCTTCAACATGTTTGCATCAACATAAAATAAATGCATACCTTCCTAGTTGTTATCAACCTACTTGTTGCTATATGACTAACTAATATTTGTAGAAGCTCACAAAATTCCTCCTTCATCATTGTGATCACCATTCCTTCCACCCTCATGGATCTTCACCTAGATGGAAATCATAAGAAACAACAACATCCACATATTTAACCCTGCTATATCATTTTTATTGAACAAATAATCCATAATTAGTTATACTCAAACATTATCTCATAATAATAGACTATTCTAAGTTCACAAGCATATTATATGCATATCCAAGCATGTACATATGCAAAATTACACATCCATATTCACCAAGAATTCACTGTCAGCATGCCTACTAATGCCTACTTCATTGTATGCCTCATGCACTTTAGTTCATTTCTATTTTAATTTACTTATTTATTTATCTATTTATGTTGTAGTTGGTTGTCCTTGAACTCCTTTAGATCCTTGTTGCCTTGTGTGCTCCCATTCTTCTCATCTACACTATTGTTCCCTGTTCTGAATGCTTTCCATCCAAGTTCCATTTGGTCATTTTGCAATCCAACCAGTGTACTCAAATTGGAATAACTCGCCTTGGGTAGTCATGCCCAACTTACCTTTATGAGACATTCTAGTATCGTGGAATGAAGTAGATCAAACATTCTTTCACTCTACAACAACAATCTTGACTCAAACATTGTTACTCCTAGTTCTCCATTAGGTTACTTCATTAACATTTCCCTGTGAAACCATACCTTTCACACTTAATACCATTCCCAAATGGAAGTCAATTTTCATTCATTGGCACTTTTCAAGTGAGAGAGCATTCCAATTTCTCTGCATTGGCATCCTTCTTCCACTGTGAACTCTGATATCAGAAGTGGATTTCTTTCACTGAGTACTTTTAGACAAGTAGATAAGTCATATATAACAAATCCTTCTCTGAAACTCTTATGTTTGACACATAGAGATTATTCACACACCACCTCTTAAGATCTTTATTTTCTTCCCCATCAAGCTTGAAATTGTCTACACATATCTACCTTCAATGCTATGGAGCCTTAATTTTCCTTTCTATTCCCATTAATGACATTATTCACCTGCTAGCTTCATGTTCTATGTGAGGATTCTTTCTTTTTTAGTACCTACAATTTATCTGCATTATGTAGTAGCAACATAATAATTCTTATATTATGATCTTCTCGAGTTTTTTATCCACTTTCCATTACTCTCTCTGTAGCTCTTTTATTACGTCATCCAACTTCTGTAAGATCTGTCATGCTTTCATGACTCTAATATATGATATTAGACTTGAATTGACCTAATTATACCTCTAACCCTGCCAAAATTTGCAAGCAATCATCTGGTTAGAATTATACATATCATACAAAAATTGTCAATTAAATTTACAGGTACCTTTTCTGTTTAATTTATGAAGAAAATTATATCAGTTATAATGATTATCCAAAATAGAATGATTCCAGGTCATTCTCCTCTAGATCATCTTCCCAAATATTTTAATCTTTTCCCCAATTCGATATCTTCGCTGAAAGTGATGGCTTCCCGAAAAAAAACAACTTTCAACCCATTTTCTCTTGTTTTGCAATAGGATTTTGTCGAAAAATTCCACAACCCCCTTTAAACTGGTACAAAATCCGAATTTTTCATAGGCGCTTCCTTCAATCCAATTTCCATGTGACGACGGCTCGAAACGATAGGCTTATTAATTATTTAGTGCCTTCCTCTAACACTTTTCTCTTTATTCTCTACACAGGACCTTGTTTGAATATAATGTCTAAGGGATTATTCACTTCTAGGCTCTTCGTGCCTCTAAAAAACCCCTTTACCTTATCATGAGACCGAAGGGGACCAATTCCTCTGGACTTCAGACTTTGGCTATTATCCCTCTTCAATCTTCGATTTCTCCCAGATTTAAGCTTCGTCAAAGCCCTTCCAACGAATCTAATAGAAGATCAGACGGTCGATATTTTATCTCTCCTCGATTGGACAGTCCCGTCCCATCTAGAAGCTTCAATGAGATCAACGATCATGACTTAATAAAATGTTGAGACAGACAGTCCTTACACACTTCAGAATTTTGTAACTTCGAGCTTTGGAGGTTCCTCCTATACTGAACAACATTCCCTCTAAACGTCGAACTGGAGAACTCCCTGAGAGGATATTTAGAGTATTCTTAATCCGGTCCTCCAGAGCTTTAGACTTCAGAGGTTCTCACAAAAACATACTCCCTTATCCCCGAATGTCAAAATTATGAACTTTCTGAGTCTCATCAACAACTATGCATCAGGGGGGGTGATATGTGGCAAAAAATATGGAGATGACACATGGCCCATCCTACGGGTGACACGTGTCAAGTTATAACTAGCAGAAAGGGTCTGTGAATTTCATAAAATAGGATGACACATGGCACACATGAAGTGGTTTCACATCACCCTCAGTGACGCAAGCATGTCATGTCACTCTGGCACTCTGTGACTTCAGCTACTTCAGGCTTCAGAAGTTTCTTCTACCACACACCTCAAAAATCCTAAACGCGAAACTGGCAGACTCTCGGTTTGTCATTCTCCAGAGGTTCGAGACTTTGGGTTGTTAGAGAAATATTTTCCTCACCCTATGAAATATTGCAGAGAGGGCCTTATTCCATTTCCCTATGCATACTTATCTTCCCTGTCACTAAATTCCAGAGAAAAAAATATAAATTTTTCCACTTGTACGCATATTGCACCCTATACAACAAGTGTATATGCATGCTGCTCCACTACAACCCATGTACATCAAGATTTGTGCCAGAAAATCAAAATTAAATGTCAAGTTTCCATGTCACGACATGAGCTCTCTAATCCTTGTCCTTCCATATACTTGAAATTTTCAGACTCGACCCTTCAGTTTCATTTTGAATGCTATAAAGAAGCCAATTTTGAGTTGTGGAAAAGGAGAAAGAATTCAACTTTGAGAGAAAAGTTACTCTGGAGAAATTATTTACTTCATATTGAGTCTGCATCCCTTTGTCCTTTAAGTATAAACATAGTGTTCATCCCCCAATCTCTTCCCTTATTGATGGATAACCTCATTATATCCATTATATGATCTTGCCTTTGGTGGAGGATTGAAGTGGTGGAGGCCCAACTGGAAGGAACTCAGTTTCTCAGTTTTGAACCATGCCGACATGGAAGTCTGTAATATTTCACTTCTGCTGATCATTTATTAATAGAAATACTCTCTTCCTGCCCAATTGATGTCTTGAAAATATATGAATTATTATGCATGGGCGTATTTGTTATGTATATTGATGAATTGTGCTATCTAACACACTGACCTTTTATATTGCCACCATATGTTTGTTTTTGTTTGTTTGTTGAGAACTTGTTGCAGGTATATAGCTTTGGGTCGAAGTGCTCAATGGTGGACATCATCAAACATATGGACAAGGTAGGCCCCTTTCTTATCTCCCTTGAACATTGGTTTATACAACATATCGTTGGAACAGAGTTGATTTTGTAGTAGTTTCCGTCTGTTGTGGTTCACCCTAGCCATAGAGAGATTTTCCTCATAACAGAATTGGTGACCATACTGGGGATGAACCTTCTTTATTAGGGTTTGAAGTACTTTTCTCCTTAGATTTCTCTTGTTTCTATTGTGGTTCTTGTCGTATAATTGCTTGAAAGATCTTGTTCACTCTAGGTCTGAGTTTTCATCCTTTCCCCCTTGCCTGGCCTTGTTTCAAAGCATGTATGCACCTTTTTCCTTGACAGTCACATATACACATAGGATGTCTCACTAAAAGCTGTGTATATATGCTATGTTTTCCCAAACCGTCACATACACCTTTTTTCCTTGCATGTTTTCTTGGTCTGGTGTTTGCTGGGTGGGATTTGATGCTTGCTGAGCCTTCTTAGGTCTTTGTAGTGCCTGTTGAGTGCCTGTGGGATGACATGAAACCCTCTTTTGGTTGAATTTCTAGGTGAAGTCTTTCTCTTCATATTTTTATTTTTATTTCCCTTGTACATTGGGATGGGTGTTTTGTTTCTTGATATCCTACTTGAGTTATCTCGTTTTTATACACAATAGGGCTATATATCAAGTTACTTTTCAGTCCATGCATTTTCATTTTTGATATATTGAAAATACAAAAAAAATAGGCATTTTTCATTGCTTGGCATTTTTGTCTTTTAATATTTTATCATTAAATTAGTGCATATAGTGAAATATTGCATTTTTACTTCTGAATCATAGAGTTGAATTTGAAAATTGCATCGTTTTTAGAAGCATATCATACATTAAAAGTTAAAGTTATGAATTTGCATTATTTTCATATTTAGTTTTCTTACTGAGTCGTAACACCATGAGTTTCACTACCATACCTTTTTGAGTAATCAAATCCATTAAAATCAATGCTATAATTTAAAATTTATTAGTAACGATTTTATTTTCTAGGGTGCACAAACTAGCCTAGGACTTAGTGCCTTGGAATAGGATTTTTGTGAATAAACTTCTCCAAGGAAATTAAATCAACATATGTGTTTGAGTCAGGGAGTAGAGAAATCCATTGTATAATTGGTAAGATTATGAGGCTCCACTCACATCGGAGTTAATCACGAGGTCGCGCGAAGTTGGTTGAAGGGATATCCCCCCGATACCTTCTTAGCATCAGATATATTTCTGGGGATTTATTCATATTTAGGGATCTTGTTAGTGCCCTTACCTTTGTGAGAGGTGGTGATTCCATGGTTTTGGGGTTTTCTACCCTGCCCATATGGTGGACCCGACTTATGACTGCTCGCTTGTGCATCGATTATATAGTGGTTTATTAGTTGCTTGAATTAGGTGTGTCATAGGTTACTTGCATGAGTTATTCTGTAGGTACCCTAGGTCAGATAAGGGTCAGACATCACACAACCTTTATGGAGGATTACCTCTCCGGGAGGATCTAACTGACTGGTTGTTAAGCCCACAAGGGCCTTTATAACTAATTCTATTACCTCCGATCTTTAGCAGGGAGTCTCAGGCCCCTCTTGGGTGAGACATACCTTCTTTAGGGAGGGAGGCCACTCAACCACTTTACCCCATTTACATGAATATTGGTCGTTTGACTTTTGGTGTGCTCTTTGATTACTAGTTGGCCTTAAGAGTCTATACTGAGTCCTCCTTGTGGATAGTGGAGTCCCTTTGGCTCCATCATTTATTGTTTCTTACCCCATGATGCCTACTCAGTCCATGGGGATGAATCCTCTTGTTTCTTATAATGGTATGCAGAAATTTGGTACTCAGTCCGCGCCTTGGGTCTCTAGTCATTCTCCTATTGATATGCCTTCACCCTTTCAATCTTCTCCCTGTTCCACTTATATGAATCCTAGCATTGGATCCAGGGGCACCATGGCCCCAATTCCTACATCTTTGTTTGATATGGGTCATGTCCCTCAACCTACTTTTACGTCGGGAGGTTGGAACCTCCCCTCTTGTGGATCCAATCCTCGTTATGATATTTCAGGAGCCAATAATCATATGGGCACTTATTCTACTTATTACACTCCATACATGTATCCCCCTTCCGCCATGTCGGTTCCTTCGAACACTTTTTTCATGGCGAGTCCTCATGTATCCCCGGGTGTTTCCTATGTGGAGAATCAGTTTCACGGTTCATGCTACCCTCTTTATGGAACCCCTTCACAAGGGGGAAACATATATCCTCACTCTAATAGTCCTTATCATACTTTCATCTCTTTGCAGACTTTGGTGATGATGCCTTTTCAGACTTCCCTAAATCAATTAAATGAAAGATACTACCTTTCCGGAAAGGGATAAGGGGTAAACTAGGATCCCTCCTGGCCTGCAATGTTTCAAAGTCAATCTTTACCTGGACCTTGGAATCAAATGCCACAATTCATTGCTAGTCCAGTCACTGTCAGTCACACTGGAGCCCCATCACCAACCTCTACCAGCCATGTTGGAGATGGGTCGACAACCTCTACAGGTTATGTTGACAACCTGTGCCCAACTGTTGCTAGTCATGCCGGGGGAACAACTTTAGTCACCACAAGTCATATCAATGGCACATATTCGACCTATGTATACCATGTAGGAGATGACTCTCCCACATTTTCCTATCACGTTGATAATATGTCACCAGCCATTGTCAATGACACTAGGGGCATTGAGAATCCCAGACACCTCAGACGTAAGCCTAAATTCCTTTGTAGGACTTGTGAACGAAGTTACCTTACTCGTTTATGTCCAGCCATGACTGGGATACCAGAAGTGTGGGGCTCACCTAAGGGCCCTTCGCATTATGAGGCATCTTTTTTTTCCCCACACCTTGTTCCTCCGATTGACACGACAGTAACATTGTTGCAATATTCTCTTTATCACACCCTTGTTTTCAAGGGTGATGTATCCCCTATCCCTGTTATCCTGCATCCTCTTCAACCTAGAATTGAAAAAGTGCTCGTACCGGTGCAATCTGTGGTCAATCCTACTCTCTTTGTGGAGGACGATGCATCCTTCAACCACGTTGTCAACATCCCCGATCTTGCAGCTTCTAAATGAGAGAGAGATCTACTTTCCCTGAGTCCTCTCCCTCCAGGTTTTGAGGAGATCACCTTCGATTGGAACGGTCTTGTGGGGTATCCAATGCCCCCTTCTATGTCTTTTCCAGTGAGATACATTATCTGATCTATCACGAAGAATATCTACTTCATTAGTGCTTTATCCTCCTAGACTTGGAGAGATTTGGGTTTTCCCAAGCTTATGTCAGCTATTCGTAAGATACTGACTTTCCACAGAAGTCCGGCACGGGAGCCTTGGCCTCCCCCATGACTTGCCACCTAGACTCTCCCAAATGAGTTTAATTTAAGCTCTTTTTCAACTCGTCTAAAAATGTAAAATATTTCCGAGTGATTTGTCCCTTTCACACTTGTTAAATTGGATTTGAAAGGTCATGAGTCTTAGTTAAGCTCTTTTCCAACTCGTTATCAAAAAATTAAAAGATTGTCGAGTGAACTTGTCTCTTTCACACTCGTAAAATTGGTTTTGAAAAGACGTCTATTTGGCACAAGTTTACTCCTTTTTCACACCAAGAAGACTAAAATACATAAAAAAGGAATTTTTTTGGCATTAAGTTGTGATTGCATCACATGCCCCTGCTTGCAGTATTGATCCTATAGTCGGTTCTCTCTTTGCGTTATAAACCGTTCGCCTCAACATTTTTTCATCCTCAACCAAGCAAAGCCTTTTTTATATCCTTCACAATTTGACACCCTATACCTAGGAGGAGACATTCCCCTGAGTGTCCATCTCCCGCATGCACTTCCTTGCATTGAGCATAGGTACGTTCCACTGCTGGAACTAGTTTTTCTTACTTGTGACACTTGTTTCCTCCTCTGTATCATAACATTTATTTGTCTATGAAAAAACAAAAAAATACGGGCGGGAAGGGAGTAATATCTTGTATCGGCAACAGTTGTGTCTCCTTTGAACTGAGCACAAAGTTATTTGAGTCCATTCATCATAATTTTGGGATTAGCACGGCCTTAGGAAGTTGAGCTCGTTATAGAGCCTTCTCTACCGACTGGTTACTCTTCTTGTCCCTACAGAGAAGTTCATTGATGCCTCCTACATCTGATGGTTTCATCATTGGGTCTATGCTGTCGGAGTCCTCCATATGTCTCATGCTCTTTTTCAAAGGAAGTATATCAATTTGTGTCGGCCACTCCTCAAAAATATTGACTTTGCATGTCAGCCATACCCTCAGTTTGTCTCAGAATCACATGATATTGTAGTCCTATCATGCACCCTAGCCCTAATTTCATCATTGGTAGGTAATATTGAACCCAATAGTCAACATTTCATCATTGGTCGTTGACTGGTTGGTTTCCCTTGTGTTTGAAAACAAGACATCTATTCACACATTGGGATTCATGCAATGTCTTGGATTCCATTAGCCTTATTGGTGGTTTCCTTGCCTTTGTCAACAATTTTCATCATTGGATACTATTCAGAGGGTCTTTTTCGTGTACCGCTTACACTTTCCACATGTGAAAGATGCACATGGTCATTGGTTCGTGAACATGTTCTTCATCTGATTTCCACCAAATCATGAAGCTACTACTTTGTACCTCATGCTGATTGATGAGAGATGCCTTAATGCTCTTCTTTCAGCGGGTCTCTTTCCATCGACTTCAACCCATTTATTCTGGAAACATGACCTAGAGTCTTATGAGTACCTTGAGGCTTGCAGTCATCAGTCGTAGGCTCTCTCACCATCGACATTTGGGAATACATCAATGTATCTTGATCGATGGATTCTTCAAGTTTTCAACACCGACTCCTCTATTCACACTTGTAAGAATGTACTCGGTGCCTTGATACCTACTTTCATTATCGGTAGGTTGTCTCGCGTTTGTTAACGGTATACATCGATGACTGGTAATCAAACGATGTCTCATTGTGTTCGACCTCAACTCCTTTATTCACATGATGTAGACTTTCACCTTTGGTGGATTGTGTAGAAGACTTGAAGACATCACTATGTGGTCACAGCTCCCCTCAGCTGTTGCTTCCTTTTCATTGGACCAATACCTATATATGAATTCAGTGATCATGGGAGATCCGATTGTACTCCATGGTATACAGACATATTCAGATTGGTTTTGAGACTAGTTCTACTAGGCCTTGTTCGTGACTATGAAAGCTATTGGCATGTAACCGCATTTGTATTTTCCTATTCATGGCCATGGACACTTGTTTGGTATATTTTATCATGGATATGTAGTGTATTTTTGGAAGCCATGCATGCAAAGTCAGTGTAGAATGTAATGAGAAATTGAGTTCGTCCAGTTTATTCCCTACCACTCTACTTCTGGGTTATTCATAATGTATTTAGGCCATTGCAGATACTCCTCTAACCTCACACATTAGGGGGAATCTATTAGAGAAATATTTGCCTCACCCTATGCAATGTTGCAGAGAGGGATTTATTCCATTTCTATATGCATAATTATCTTCCCTGTCACTAGCGTCCCGAGACAAAAATATAAAACTTTCCACTTGTACGCATCTTTCACCCTATACAACAAGAGTATACACAGGATGCTCCACTATAGCCCGCATACATTGGGATTTGTGCTAGAAAATCAAAATTAAATGTCGGGTTTCCATGTCACGATAGGAGATCTCTAATCCTTGGACTTCCATATACTGGAAACGTTCTGACTCAACCATTCAGTTGCATTTACTTACTTTGGAGAAATTATTTACTTCATATTGAGTCTGCATCCCTTTGTCCTTTAAGTCTGAACACAATGTTCATCCCCCAATATATTTCCTTATTGATGGAGAACCTCATTATCTCCCTTATATGAGCTTGCATTTGGTGGAGGATTGAAGTAGTGGAGGCCCAGCTGGAATGAACTCAGTTTCTCGGTTCTGAATCGTGTCGACATGGAAGTCTGTAATATTTTCACTTCTACTAATCATTTATTAATAGAAATAATATCTTCCCATCTAATTGATTTCTTGCAAATATATGAATTATTATCCATGGGCGTATTTGTTATGTATATTGATGGATTGTGCTATCTAATGTGTTGACCTTTTATATTTCCACCATATGCTTTGTTTTCTTGTTTGTTGAGAACTTGTTGCAGGTATATAGCTTTGGGTTGAAGTGCTCAATGATGGACATCATCGAACATCTGGATGAGGTAGGCCCCTTTCGTATCTCCCTTGCACATTAGTTTATATAACATATCATTGGAATAGAGTTGATTTCTACAGTCGTTTTCGTCTGTTGTGGTTCACCCTAGCCATAGAGATATTTTCCTCGTAACATGGGCTTCGGGGGACTTCACCACATAACATTACAAATATTCCAAACTGACGAACTTTCTAACTATGATTCTCTAGAGTTTCGGGACTCTGAGACTTCGAGGCTTCGGGCTTCGGAGGATTTTTCAAATCCATCCAACAATTCCTCTGAACTATGAACTTCCGAACAATCTCTAATCTATGGGTATGTGGCCCCTAACCGCGAACAGTCTGGATTGACTCCATACTTCAAGACTTTGGAGAAAACTTCTCCAAGTGACATAAGGACTAAAAATCTTGAATGTTGAATATTTGATAATTTGCAGACACACATCCCAAACAATGGACAATCATGATTTGCTCCAGAGTTCGAGACTTCAGGAGATTTTCTTATTGGAAGCTTAAGGACTCGCTTCTCCCAGAGTGTTGAACCTCTGAACTTTCGTGAGATATATGGCTCATGCTTGCTCGCTTGTAGATCTGACGACTAGGATCTTATCTTCTGCACTGTGCCTCACCTCCTGATCTGTGCCTGATCCAATGTCCTAGATATGTCCTTGGAGAAATCCAATGGTCAAGTACTCATCCTTGTGATCTACGACCTATATTCACTCCAGGTCTTTGAATATTCATGTATTTTACCTCCTTTTCATCAAAGAATTAAAATTTACCGAAGCACCCAAGTCCTTGACTTCGATGCTTAACGAACCCATACCTTCTCCATATATGACAACTGTGAAGGATCTTTCTTCTCTCGAAAAAATCCAATGGTACAAATCTAAAATTGATCCCATGGTGGTGATCATTCTCGAATTCAAAATGGGACGGTCATGATCCTTCAATCCCTTATAAAGGATCTATGATGTTCTAGCTTCTACGTAGACTCTGCAACACAATTCCTCCTGATATTTTCGAATTCAAGGTCCTAAATCGATCTCAACCACACAATATTTTCTAACATACCCGACCCATACTGACCTGGTGTTTCAAATAGTAGTTCTGATACCAATCTGTAATGTACCCAACCATCCCCAGGCTGGGCTACGCCACTTAAACAAGCCGCAACACACCCAACCACCAACAGGCAGGGAACGATGCAGTCCCAAGACTTAGTTCTCTGATCTTATCTTGAAATCAGGGACTGTTCAACAATGTTAGAGGCATGAAAATCACATGAATTAATCAAGATCCATGCTACAACATAAAAGAGATAAACAATGTTCCATGCACAACAAAGAACCATCAGACATGCACATTAAAAATACATATCTTAGAGATAATTAAATACATAACGGAAATAAAAATTACACAGAAAACATAGAGAGCACTTATCTTTGTAAGTAAATGCTCACCAACTGGTTGTAGACCAAGGATGCTCCTCCCAACCATAGACATTTCTTTTCTTTTACTCTCATCAACAGTTCACCCCCAAGCCAGGGCTATGAATCCACAAGGATGGGTCCTAGGCCAAGTCTAAACACACAACAGTTGGAAAACTGGCTCTTAGGTTTCCCAACCTCACAACAAATCCTAATTTCCATATCTCTTTCCCCCTCAACTTGCACAACATAAAGAAATGAACACCTTTCTCTGCCATGCAATCCCTGAGGTTGTTCCATTTCTCTTTAGGGCTCTAGTGCTACTGTCAGGAAATCTCCCTTCTGGAAACTCCAAGGATTCTCAGTTGTGTACAGTTCTATCCAAACTTCCATCAAGCTCATGCACATGGGAATCCATTCCCTCCTGGAATGATTAGTAAAATATTACATCCATTCAACAATGGCTCTCCTCTTCCTTCCATTCGTTTCCATGCTCAAACCAAGAGAACACGAACTAGAAATAGTGAGTGAAGAGGAAGAAGAACAAGGGAGCAAGGGGAATAAGATGAACCGGGGGAAGAACACCCAACCAGGGAAAGAGATACCACCAACTTTACCCCAATCCACCCTCATGTAGCCATTTGTATCCATGCTCATACCAAGAGCACACAAATTCAACAAGAATGAGGCTCCTAAAGATGAAGGAGTGATAAGGGTGTATAGTGAATGAATAAGAACAAGTGAACCCCCAAACAAACCAAATATGGGTTTATATAATTACTTGGAAATCAAGAACCACATGGTCTCCCCCAAGAATCTCATGTAACCCCTTTTCTCCATAAAACCAATTATGGTTAAATAAAAATGATAATAAAAAGACTTAGCCCCTCAAGCCCCCTCTCTCGTGGAATCATAGCCCTCTATATCTTTTGTCCTTGTCCATCTTGTAGCGAATGGTGTATTTTTATTAATGTATATGAAGTATTACATTTCCTAGGCACTCTGGCCCCTTTTTGACTTTATCGGCTCACCAGCCTAAGTCACAATTACATAATACATTATAGTTCATAAGGGTTAAAACTGTGATGTTACAATTCTCCACACCTTTGTGTATTCTTCTTTATGTTTGAAAATAACATATTCTCCCCCCTTTATTATGTTGCTTCTACAATAATGTGCTATATTCCCATATTTATTTCACTTATAATATTCAACATTGTAATAAAGTAGGGGAGAAAATGAATTGTAGTTTCTATCAACAAACCCATGAAAACTTCTAGTTTTCTTTTTCACATAATCATTCTTTGTGGTTTTATACGAACCTCTATTTATATTTCTCACATGATCACTTCCTACATAATCTTATAGTCTATTTATTTATGATCAAATTTATTGCAAGAAAAAATAGTCGAGAAAGAGATTTTGGTACCAGTTTGTGAAAGGTCTTCTTGGTGGAAAAACTCTTTTGAACTCATTCTTGTGGGAAGAATCAGATTTATACTGGTCATCATTTCCTTTCCTATTTCTACTTTCTTTGTTTATGTATCATTTGAGAATATTGGCATAGATTTTAGGTTTTTCTTTATTTTCCTTTTCTGATGGATTTGTGACCTTAGTGCTTGCATCTCCCTCATGGGTATTTTATTTTTCGACATAGACAAGACCTGTCTTTATGAATGGTGACCTTTGGAAACTGAAAATATTATCTAATTTTCTAGTACTCTTTCCAAACTTCAAGATTTTATTCAATTTATCAATTGTTGTATCTAGTTCCTTAAGGAAACTATTTCAACTTCTAGATTCTTGCAATTTTCTTCCTTTTCTTTCAGTTGGATTCTCACCACTTCTTCTATCCTTTTTTCCTCTTCTAGTTGAGTCTTCAGGATGATAAATGTCTTCTTTATTTATTCAAGATCATGATCCTCCTCTTCATATTTATGCAATTTCTCTTTCCTCTTTCTATTATTTTCCCTAAGTTTGTCTATTTCTTCTAAGGAACTAATGAGTTCTGCTTCACGATTCACTTCCCCATCAATGTCTTCTTCTTCTTCTTCTTCTTCTTATTTTTATTTCTTATCGTATTCACTTTTTTTATCAGTAGAATTTTTATCCATGTCCATGAAGAGGAATTCTTATTTTTCAATATCATAAACATATCCATCACTTTCTTCAAACGAACTACTATCCTCTCTAGAGTAAAAACTCTTCTTATTAGTATATTTTCATCTTTTGTGTCTATAATATTTTATTCTAATGTTATGTTCTTATTTGACATTATTTTCCTCATCATCACTATCTTCCCTTTTTACATATGGACATTTAGCAACAAAATTCCCTACTCTACCATAATTAAAAATATGAAGGGTAGCTTACCTTTGTGTTTGCAAGATCCTCTTTTTAGATTTCTCACAAATTGTGCTTCTTCTATATCTGATTCATGGCTGGAAAAATATCATAATTTTTGTTTTTTTTTATTCTTTGATGATTTGAAAGTTTCTTTCTTCTGTGTCAGCTTTTCTTTTTATGTCCTCATCTCATATGCAGTGAGAATCCCATGCAACTCATCCATTGTTACTTTCTCTAGATCCTTCATTTCTTCAATGGCACATACCTTGGCATCAAATATTAAGTGGGAAGACCTAGGCACCTTTTTCACAATCATTGATTCTTCAACCTCCTCACCAAGTCCTATAATGGTGTTGACAATTTCATCCACTCGAAGAAAATAGGTTGCAATAGTGTCTTCATCTTCCATTTTCAAACTCTCAAACTGTCTTCTATGAGTTTGGAGATTTTCCTTCTTCACCTTGTCATCTCCTTCATAGATGTTTTGAAGTTTGTCCCAAATATCTTTTTTCGATTTACAATGCATCACCTTGAAAAATGTTTATTTTGATAGACCACTCAATATAGCATTCAAGGATTTTTCATTTTGGTCACTAGCCTTCTTCTCGACCACATATATTGGTGGATGTGTTGGGACTATATAACCAATCATGAATGATTACCAAATATCAAACCCAAGATCCATTATACAAGTCTACGTTATTATACTCCATAATGCATAGTTTGTTCCATCAAACAATGGAGCCTTGTTTGTGGAGAAACCTTCTTGACAAGTCATGCGTGCTCCCCGGATCTACCTTCCAACAATTAAAATGTTTCTAAAGGAAACTTCTTTGATACCA
>ML843395.1:17469-30889 GCA_009831015.1 Picea engelmannii
TTTTGAGACTAGTTCTACTAGGCCTTGTTCGTGACTATGAAAGCTATTGGCATGTAACCGCATTTGTATTTTCCTATTCATGGCCATGGACACTTGTTTGGTATATTTTATCATGGATATGTAGTGTATTTTTGGAAGCCATGCATGCAAAGTCAGTGTAGAATGTAATGAGAAATTGAGTTCGTCCAGTTTATTCCCTACCACTCTACTTCTGGGTTATTCATAATGTATTTAGGCCATTGCAGATACTCCTCTAACCTCACACATTAGGGGGAATCTATTAGAGAAATATTTGCCTCACCCTATGCAATGTTGCAGAGAGGGATTTATTCCATTTCTATATGCATAATTATCTTCCCTGTCACTAGCGTCCCGAGACAAAAATATAAAACTTTCCACTTGTACGCATCTTTCACCCTATACAACAAGAGTATACACAGGATGCTCCACTATAGCCCGCATACATTGGGATTTGTGCTAGAAAATCAAAATTAAATGTCGGGTTTCCATGTCACGATAGGAGATCTCTAATCCTTGGACTTCCATATACTGGAAACGTTCTGACTCAACCATTCAGTTGCATTTACTTACTTTGGAGAAATTATTTACTTCATATTGAGTCTGCATCCCTTTGTCCTTTAAGTCTGAACACAATGTTCATCCCCCAATATATTTCCTTATTGATGGAGAACCTCATTATCTCCCTTATATGAGCTTGCATTTGGTGGAGGATTGAAGTAGTGGAGGCCCAGCTGGAATGAACTCAGTTTCTCGGTTCTGAATCGTGTCGACATGGAAGTCTGTAATATTTTCACTTCTACTAATCATTTATTAATAGAAATAATATCTTCCCATCTAATTGATTTCTTGCAAATATATGAATTATTATCCATGGGCGTATTTGTTATGTATATTGATGGATTGTGCTATCTAATGTGTTGACCTTTTATATTTCCACCATATGCTTTGTTTTCTTGTTTGTTGAGAACTTGTTGCAGGTATATAGCTTTGGGTTGAAGTGCTCAATGATGGACATCATCGAACATCTGGATGAGGTAGGCCCCTTTCGTATCTCCCTTGCACATTAGTTTATATAACATATCATTGGAATAGAGTTGATTTCTACAGTCGTTTTCGTCTGTTGTGGTTCACCCTAGCCATAGAGATATTTTCCTCGTAACATGGGCTTCGGGGGACTTCACCACATAACATTACAAATATTCCAAACTGACGAACTTTCTAACTATGATTCTCTAGAGTTTCGGGACTCTGAGACTTCGAGGCTTCGGGCTTCGGAGGATTTTTCAAATCCATCCAACAATTCCTCTGAACTATGAACTTCCGAACAATCTCTAATCTATGGGTATGTGGCCCCTAACCGCGAACAGTCTGGATTGACTCCATACTTCAAGACTTTGGAGAAAACTTCTCCAAGTGACATAAGGACTAAAAATCTTGAATGTTGAATATTTGATAATTTGCAGACACACATCCCAAACAATGGACAATCATGATTTGCTCCAGAGTTCGAGACTTCAGGAGATTTTCTTATTGGAAGCTTAAGGACTCGCTTCTCCCAGAGTGTTGAACCTCTGAACTTTCGTGAGATATATGGCTCATGCTTGCTCGCTTGTAGATCTGACGACTAGGATCTTATCTTCTGCACTGTGCCTCACCTCCTGATCTGTGCCTGATCCAATGTCCTAGATATGTCCTTGGAGAAATCCAATGGTCAAGTACTCATCCTTGTGATCTACGACCTATATTCACTCCAGGTCTTTGAATATTCATGTATTTTACCTCCTTTTCATCAAAGAATTAAAATTTACCGAAGCACCCAAGTCCTTGACTTCGATGCTTAACGAACCCATACCTTCTCCATATATGACAACTGTGAAGGATCTTTCTTCTCTCGAAAAAATCCAATGGTACAAATCTAAAATTGATCCCATGGTGGTGATCATTCTCGAATTCAAAATGGGACGGTCATGATCCTTCAATCCCTTATAAAGGATCTATGATGTTCTAGCTTCTACGTAGACTCTGCAACACAATTCCTCCTGATATTTTCGAATTCAAGGTCCTAAATCGATCTCAACCACACAATATTTTCTAACATACCCGACCCATACTGACCTGGTGTTTCAAATAGTAGTTCTGATACCAATCTGTAATGTACCCAACCATCCCCAGGCTGGGCTACGCCACTTAAACAAGCCGCAACACACCCAACCACCAACAGGCAGGGAACGATGCAGTCCCAAGACTTAGTTCTCTGATCTTATCTTGAAATCAGGGACTGTTCAACAATGTTAGAGGCATGAAAATCACATGAATTAATCAAGATCCATGCTACAACATAAAAGAGATAAACAATGTTCCATGCACAACAAAGAACCATCAGACATGCACATTAAAAATACATATCTTAGAGATAATTAAATACATAACGGAAATAAAAATTACACAGAAAACATAGAGAGCACTTATCTTTGTAAGTAAATGCTCACCAACTGGTTGTAGACCAAGGATGCTCCTCCCAACCATAGACATTTCTTTTCTTTTACTCTCATCAACAGTTCACCCCCAAGCCAGGGCTATGAATCCACAAGGATGGGTCCTAGGCCAAGTCTAAACACACAACAGTTGGAAAACTGGCTCTTAGGTTTCCCAACCTCACAACAAATCCTAATTTCCATATCTCTTTCCCCCTCAACTTGCACAACATAAAGAAATGAACACCTTTCTCTGCCATGCAATCCCTGAGGTTGTTCCATTTCTCTTTAGGGCTCTAGTGCTACTGTCAGGAAATCTCCCTTCTGGAAACTCCAAGGATTCTCAGTTGTGTACAGTTCTATCCAAACTTCCATCAAGCTCATGCACATGGGAATCCATTCCCTCCTGGAATGATTAGTAAAATATTACATCCATTCAACAATGGCTCTCCTCTTCCTTCCATTCGTTTCCATGCTCAAACCAAGAGAACACGAACTAGAAATAGTGAGTGAAGAGGAAGAAGAACAAGGGAGCAAGGGGAATAAGATGAACCGGGGGAAGAACACCCAACCAGGGAAAGAGATACCACCAACTTTACCCCAATCCACCCTCATGTAGCCATTTGTATCCATGCTCATACCAAGAGCACACAAATTCAACAAGAATGAGGCTCCTAAAGATGAAGGAGTGATAAGGGTGTATAGTGAATGAATAAGAACAAGTGAACCCCCAAACAAACCAAATATGGGTTTATATAATTACTTGGAAATCAAGAACCACATGGTCTCCCCCAAGAATCTCATGTAACCCCTTTTCTCCATAAAACCAATTATGGTTAAATAAAAATGATAATAAAAAGACTTAGCCCCTCAAGCCCCCTCTCTCGTGGAATCATAGCCCTCTATATCTTTTGTCCTTGTCCATCTTGTAGCGAATGGTGTATTTTTATTAATGTATATGAAGTATTACATTTCCTAGGCACTCTGGCCCCTTTTTGACTTTATCGGCTCACCAGCCTAAGTCACAATTACATAATACATTATAGTTCATAAGGGTTAAAACTGTGATGTTACAATTCTCCACACCTTTGTGTATTCTTCTTTATGTTTGAAAATAACATATTCTCCCCCCTTTATTATGTTGCTTCTACAATAATGTGCTATATTCCCATATTTATTTCACTTATAATATTCAACATTGTAATAAAGTAGGGGAGAAAATGAATTGTAGTTTCTATCAACAAACCCATGAAAACTTCTAGTTTTCTTTTTCACATAATCATTCTTTGTGGTTTTATACGAACCTCTATTTATATTTCTCACATGATCACTTCCTACATAATCTTATAGTCTATTTATTTATGATCAAATTTATTGCAAGAAAAAATAGTCGAGAAAGAGATTTTGGTACCAGTTTGTGAAAGGTCTTCTTGGTGGAAAAACTCTTTTGAACTCATTCTTGTGGGAAGAATCAGATTTATACTGGTCATCATTTCCTTTCCTATTTCTACTTTCTTTGTTTATGTATCATTTGAGAATATTGGCATAGATTTTAGGTTTTTCTTTATTTTCCTTTTCTGATGGATTTGTGACCTTAGTGCTTGCATCTCCCTCATGGGTATTTTATTTTTCGACATAGACAAGACCTGTCTTTATGAATGGTGACCTTTGGAAACTGAAAATATTATCTAATTTTCTAGTACTCTTTCCAAACTTCAAGATTTTATTCAATTTATCAATTGTTGTATCTAGTTCCTTAAGGAAACTATTTCAACTTCTAGATTCTTGCAATTTTCTTCCTTTTCTTTCAGTTGGATTCTCACCACTTCTTCTATCCTTTTTTCCTCTTCTAGTTGAGTCTTCAGGATGATAAATGTCTTCTTTATTTATTCAAGATCATGATCCTCCTCTTCATATTTATGCAATTTCTCTTTCCTCTTTCTATTATTTTCCCTAAGTTTGTCTATTTCTTCTAAGGAACTAATGAGTTCTGCTTCACGATTCACTTCCCCATCAATGTCTTCTTCTTCTTCTTCTTCTTCTTATTTTTATTTCTTATCGTATTCACTTTTTTTATCAGTAGAATTTTTATCCATGTCCATGAAGAGGAATTCTTATTTTTCAATATCATAAACATATCCATCACTTTCTTCAAACGAACTACTATCCTCTCTAGAGTAAAAACTCTTCTTATTAGTATATTTTCATCTTTTGTGTCTATAATATTTTATTCTAATGTTATGTTCTTATTTGACATTATTTTCCTCATCATCACTATCTTCCCTTTTTACATATGGACATTTAGCAACAAAATTCCCTACTCTACCATAATTAAAAATATGAAGGGTAGCTTACCTTTGTGTTTGCAAGATCCTCTTTTTAGATTTCTCACAAATTGTGCTTCTTCTATATCTGATTCATGGCTGGAAAAATATCATAATTTTTGTTTTTTTTTATTCTTTGATGATTTGAAAGTTTCTTTCTTCTGTGTCAGCTTTTCTTTTTATGTCCTCATCTCATATGCAGTGAGAATCCCATGCAACTCATCCATTGTTACTTTCTCTAGATCCTTCATTTCTTCAATGGCACATACCTTGGCATCAAATATTAAGTGGGAAGACCTAGGCACCTTTTTCACAATCATTGATTCTTCAACCTCCTCACCAAGTCCTATAATGGTGTTGACAATTTCATCCACTCGAAGAAAATAGGTTGCAATAGTGTCTTCATCTTCCATTTTCAAACTCTCAAACTGTCTTCTATGAGTTTGGAGATTTTCCTTCTTCACCTTGTCATCTCCTTCATAGATGTTTTGAAGTTTGTCCCAAATATCTTTTTTCGATTTACAATGCATCACCTTGAAAAATGTTTATTTTGATAGACCACTCAATATAGCATTCAAGGATTTTTCATTTTGGTCACTAGCCTTCTTCTCGACCACATATATTGGTGGATGTGTTGGGACTATATAACCAATCATGAATGATTACCAAATATCAAACCCAAGATCCATTATACAAGTCTACGTTATTATACTCCATAATGCATAGTTTGTTCCATCAAACAATGGAGCCTTGTTTGTGGAGAAACCTTCTTGACAAGTCATGCGTGCTCCCCGGATCTACCTTCCAACAATTAAAATGTTTCTAAAGGAAACTTCTTTGATACCAATTGTTGAACTTATGCTTATACTGATAGGGAAAGTGAATCAATAGAAGACACTTTTTATTTTTTTTAACCATTCATCAATCATTCATTAGCTGAGAAACAATAATCACATATAAACTCAAATCATAATGCACATATTTTAACATGGAAACGCAATTGGGAGAAAACCGTAAACTTCTCTTTAGAAATGTCTGTAGCAACCAACCTATTGTTATATATATATATATATATATATATATATATTGTAAGAAACAACCTACTAGAGACAATAATCTCCTTAACTGAGCACCAACTCAGCAAGATGTAGGCACCAATCTCCTCAACTAAGCACCAACCCAACAACACTTGTAGGCACCAACCTATTGTTACAATATTTGCAAGCAACAACTTGTTGGCGAAACCAATCCCCTCACCTAAGAACCAAATAAACAAGATATGTGTAGACACCAATCCAATATATTCATACACAGAGTACTTTTGACTTCACCTTCATGCGTCACTCCATAGACAATCCTTCAAACCCTAGTCACATGTAGCCTTCATGCCCTAGCGAGCCTCATAGAATCATTCCTAGAATACAGTGTCTGACATAAACACCACAACCTCATAATAGTTCACATTGCAACATTACACCCTCTAAACAACACACATGACAACATCACACACCTTCAGTCCTTCATAGTGCACCTTGAGAACAAGAAATACGACAAGAAAATCATGTAGACTTATCCTACACACCTTTAGATCCCAAAAATACACCCTATCACCTTCATCGGACCTCAGATCACTTCTATGCACATAATAATTTATCTCTTGCTTGATTTATATACAAATGCACACATCTATCTTATATTTATAGTAATTATGTCCCCACTTTTATGACCAACTTATAAAGGCTGGCTGAGCCAACCTTAATTTTCTATCTGGTTCGTTGGACGAAAAAATTCATATCTCCTCATTCCTATGGAGTTATATGGAATTCCATATATCGTTGGAAAGGTATTAGAATAATATTTCCAAAAATATAACTTGTGATCCTACTTGAGCTAGGTATGTAGGGTAAAAACGCCTTCAAACATAGGTTATCCAAACTGATCATTAAAAATCCAAAAACAATATTTCCAACAATCTCCATCTTGAAATATTTATCTTGGACATTTGAAGGCTTGTGACCTTTATATTGGACATATGTAGTCTCCCCTTCTATTTGACATCAATGAAAACAATGTTTCCAACATGTGTATCATAAATATTTAAAATAAATTACCTTTCATATCATGTAATATGTAAATGAACACATGCTCTTAAAATATTTTCTCTGCTAGATACAAAGACTAAAGTCATACAAACTATGTGTTCCTATATTATATTTATGTGGAACTTCCTTTAATAGTAAGAGTGGGGTCTCATAAATGAAATATTTCAAATGTCAAAAATAGTGTTTGCTATGAGGTATTACAAAAATTTAGTGACTTAAATAAGCAAAGAGATTAAAAGTGTTTTCTTTTGAAGGTAGATATAGGGATCCCATATACCAAAAATATAGAAACATGGATGAAGACAAGAGATTATTCAAAAGTTGTTCTTCATGGCACAAATTTTTGAGGTGGGATTAAATTAAAATTGTGAGAGGGAAAAGTAGGGAAAAAATATTGGAGGTCTATATTTACAAAAATGGAGATAGGTTGTTTGGAATCTGAATCATCTCTTGTTGAAAAATGTTGTATAAACAATCTCTCCTAATTTTGGTACAATATCTCCATGAGACCTAACTATGTCAACTCCTTTATATTCAAGCAACTTTGGAGAATGCCTCCATATCTTGGTTTACCCATAATTTGATGTAGTCATGAAGAAGGCCCGTAGTGATTTCTTATTTCACCCTTAGTGAAAAAATTTCACTCTCAATACCACTTAGTTTGACATATTGTTTCATACATGTTATCACTCTGTAATTTCTTTGGGTTGCATCAAAGAAACCCACAGGTAACCACAAATCACTTGCAAACTGGAATCTAGCATTTCCAGTTTAAGAGAGGGCTCTCTGATGCAACTCAGTCACCCAATGTTACCTCAATAACTAGTTGTATAATCAGTGCAATGGATAGATATTTTTTCAAAATCCAAGTTTAAAATATTGGGGAAGGGCTAAGTGTATATTTCATTGGGAAATGGAGTCAACTTCTGAGATATATATGAAGATTAACAAAACTATGTACTACTGAGGGAACTGGCACAAAATAATCATATCTTTCAACAATAAATAGTATTCAGATGATGGGAATATAGAAATAAGAAAATCCCATTACGAATGAGAGCATCTAATAAGGATGAATTCTCAATTGTAACTTTAGAATAAATAACATAAAGGCTGACTACAAGGAACATAACACTTGACAAGGGTGAATTCTGGACCTGCAATCATTCAAACCTGACACCTGCGTTAACTATATGAAGGGAGAATCTATCAAGGATGAATTCCAATCATTTACTCTTATATATGCTCAAAAGAAAGAACATAAGTGAAATGAATGTGAACTAGAGGAAAACAAACTAAAAGAGTACACCATGATGAATCTCTTCTATAAAAACCACTCTCGACTTGTATTTAAAATTCATTAATATATACATAGTTTTCTAGCTACAAAGGAAGGATTTTCTCAAGCAAGTTGACCCCCCCCCCCATTTTACATCAAAAGTGATCAAATATATAAAAGCCTATTTCCAGACTAGGCTACTAGGAGTCAAACTACTGCCACCTATAATCAGGGATCTAGTTACATCAAAGGAGAACAACTCCTAAACAAGTTACTATAAATAGTAAACTTGATTTTGACCATCTTAAATGTAAAACAAAAAATCTTATACAATCATATATCTTGAGAAATATTTGAATATGATGTTGTAGTGAGTTATCAGTTACATCTGGAGGCCAATTTGAGAATATTATGTGCATTGTTGGGTACCTTTTCCACCTTTTCATAGCAAACTGAAGCTAACGTTGCACAAATTCTACCTACAACATTTGCGTAGCGCACTGAGTTTTCTTGAAACCTGTGCAATATTCTGGTGGCAACAACTTGCTGGAGACTTGTACTTACTTCAGAACCTGAATACCCATCACCTTCTGCTGACCTTTCTAACCATGTGTTCTTACAGTAATTGCATAGCGAGAGATCGCTACGCAAGTGTTGTACATGACAATTTCCTCGACAAAATTGCAACTGTGTCTTACGAGGTGTTTTTAGGTTGTCATCCTTCTCTACATCAGAGGTACAGAGAGTGTTTTTTTTTTTCATAACATATATTGAATCAGATAACATCCTCACTCCTCTCCATCATCATATATTTTTCACTTTCTCACAGTGAAAAAAACTTCTAGAACAAACTCAAAACCTGAGATGACCCTTTTCCCCAAAAAGACAAAATTGTGAGGTTTCTTTATTCATATCTTTGCTACTTCTGCAAGTAGTTCTAGGCCTCCTTTTGGATTCATCATTTAACTGCATTTTTTTTTGAGATACATGTTTTCCTTTCTTAATGTCAAGTTTTTCACTTTCAAGTTTCCTACTTGCCCGAGTAGCGCTGCATTTCTTTTCAGTTTTTACTGGGTGTTGGAAAGGGATACACATGCATCATATATGGATGGTTTTCATTCTTAAAAGTGTTTCATTATGATGTCCTCTGCTATCCTTTTTTATTCCCAACCTGCTTCAAGTAACTTGTGCAGCATGTTTGCGCAGAGTTACCAAGGTACAAATGACATGAGATGTGATCATTACCCTTTTTGTTGACTTCATCATATGTGATGATTATCATTGATATCCTTTGAAATGACGTTTCCCTCCTAGACTTATGACTCGATTTTGACATACCACTTTCCACCTTGTGAAATTATTTCAAATACAAAAACCAAGGACCTTTTCAAATTCTTTCATGTTGTAAACATCCTTTAATAATTTCTTGTCTTTCATGATGTGTAATCATGTATCATGAAATTCACACAAAACCATTTGACTCAGACTTATACCTTGACTCTCTTTTGACATGCATCTTATCTTATATTTGATCAATGACCTAAGGAATTTGAATAATATTATGAGAGAAAACACACACACACACACACACACATTGTGACTCAATTAGGAATGCCTTGGTCTTCCCAAGACCAAGGCATGACTTTGTAAACTCTGAACAAGCTTCCAACTTTACCTTAAAAATAAATATGCTAACATTTGGCTCCAATGGGGATGCTATCCTCCTCGTGAGGTAGCAAAGAATAGTAGACCAGGCGCCTTATCCATTGGTCTGATACCAACACAAAAAATGAAACCTGCTTATTCTGTGAAAGTTGAAAGCCAAAACTACACACTGTTGCAAGATGAAAATGGAATGTTGAATACACTACTACAATCTGAATGTACATAATACTGAAACCCAAAATGAAAAATGCTTGACCAACAAGCTTATTTGCACACTCCTACTCTAATATGCTGAAAATTATTACTTAATCAGGTAATACAAAAGTGACAGTACAACCAATCAAGAAGTTGATCTAATAATAAATATTCCTGATCATACTTGAAAAAAATCAAAATTGAATAATGTAATGGAATTGACTATTGATAACAAATTTGATCTTTATAGTGAAAACATGGCCAAGTGTTTCAACTAAAAAACTCCTCCATATAGGCAGCTACTGGGTCATAAAAAACATGATTGCCAAAGTTTGTTTGTTGATCCCCAATATTAAAGGGAAAAGGTAGCCATGTTTCATTTTGCTTCTGCTGAAATAAAACTTCATAGGGAAGACTCTGAAATGAAGGAATTTGGGGTATTTTCTGATCTTCTAAAGCTTTGATCTCTCCCTAAATATCTTTGGCAAATTCATCCAAAAACTGAATCTTGGACTTTGAGATACATTTATATGATTTTAAACCAAAAGACAAAAATGTAGGAAAGTTTTCATCACCCTCATCATCAATACACATATTGTTCCATTCTCTAAAAACCTGAATGGAAGGAGATTTTTCCACAAACTCTGCCTCCATCCGTGTTTCCAAAAAGACAACCTAAAAAGTTGTAATAGTTTTGATATATCTAGAAAGAAAACCTTCATCCCAACTCCTACACTTCCCTTGGAATGAATCATAAAAAATTCCGATGAAAACATCTTCATGATTGACTGTAAGAAACTTAGTAAAGTTACGAAAGTTTGAGATATGCTTCAAAGTAAAACTCAAATCATCTCCACTAAATTTCAGACCATTTCTTAAAAAATATTCATCCTTGGGTAAAGGATTTGGGAAACCATAAATCTATGAAAAGTCAAAACATGCATACCTTGAAACAATGGTAGCAACATCTGCGTTCTTCATCAAATATAATGGAGTCACTAGTACCTTCTTCAATATTTAAAACCTTTAGACATTGGAGTCTCCATTGAAAGTCTTTCATCTGGATACAACTGATAATGAAGTCCCCAGGTGGATGATTTACAACCTCCTTGTGTTTGACTATTTTCCACCATCAACAATCAAATCTAATATTTGTCGTTTCTCCCAGGGAAAATTTCATCTTCGGTCCCCGAAAACAACGCCAAAATGTTATTACTCTGTAATTTATTTGGACCGCATCAAGTAAAACTAGAGGTAACCACAAACCAATTGGAAATTGGAATCTACCCTTTCTAGCTTCAGAGAGGGATCTCTCATGCAACTCAGTCACCTAATGTTGCCTCAGTAACTAGTTGTATAATCAGTGCAATGGCTAGATCTTTTGTCAAAATCCAAGTTTAAAAAGATTGGGGAAGGGATGAGTGTATATTCCATTGGGAAATGGATTCAACTTCTGAGATATATATGAAGAGTAACACAACTATGTACTCCTGAGGGAACAGAGGAAAAATAAGCATATCTTTTAGCAATAAATAGTACTCAGATGATGGCAAGACATGAATAAGAAAATTCCATTATGAATGAGAGAATATAATAAGGATGAATTCTCAATTGTAGCTTTAGAAGAAATAACATAAAGGATGACTACAATGAACATAGCACTTAACAATGGTGAGTTCTCAACCTACAACCATTAAAACATGACACCTACATTAACTATATGAAGGGAGCATATATCAAGGATGAATTCCAATCATTTACTCTTAGCTATGATCAGAATAAATAGCAAAAGTGAAATGAATGTGAACTAGAGGAAAGAACACTGAAAGAGTACACTGTGATGAATCTATGCTATCAAAAACACTCTCTACTTGTATTTAAAATTCATGAATATATACAGAGTTTTCCAGCTAAAAAGGAAGGATTTTCTCAAGCAAGTTGAACCCCCCCACATTTTACATCAAAAGTGATCAAATATATAAGATCCTATTTCCACACTAGTCTACTAGGAGTTGAACTACTGCCACCTATAATCATGGATCTGGTTACATCAAAGGAGAACAAATCTTAAACAAGTTATGATAAATAGTAAAATCGATTTTGAATATCTTAAATGTAAAACAAAAAATCTTATACAATCATAGATCTTGAGAAAAATTTGAATATGATGTTGTGGTGAGTCATCAACTACATCTGGAGACCAATTTGAGAATATTTTGTGCGTTGTTGGGTACCTCTGCCACCTTTGCGTAGCAAACTGAAGTTAACGCTGCACAAATTCTACCTACAACGTTTGTGTAGTGCATTGCATTTTCTTGAAACCTGTGCAATATTATAGTGGCAACAACTTACTGGAGACCTATACTTACTTCAGAGCTTGAATACCCATCACCTCTTGCTGAAATTTATAACCATGTGTGATTACAGTACTTGCGTAGCGAGATCTCTCTACACAAGTGTTGTGCATGACAATTTCCTAGACAAAACTGCAACCGTGGCTTAGGAGGTGTTTTTAGGATGTCATCCTTCTCTGAATCAGAGGTATAGGGAGTGGAAAAAAAAATTCATGACATATCTCGAATCTGATGACATCCTCACTCCTCTCCATCATCATAGATTTTTCACTTTCTGATAGTGAACAAAAATTCTAGAACAAACTCAAAACCTAAGATGACCCTTTTCCCCAAAAAGACAAAATTGTGAGGTTTCTTCATTCATATCTATGCTACCTCTGCAAGTAGTTCTAGACTCCTTCTAGCTTCATATTTTAACTGCATTTTTTGTTTGTGATACCTATTTTCTTTTCTTAATGTCAAGTTTTTCACTTTCAAGTTTCCTACTTGCCTGAGCAACACTGCATTTATTTTCAGTTTTGACTGGGCATTGGAAAGGGATGCACAGGCACCATCTATGGCTGGTTTTCATTCTTGAAAGTGTTTCATTATGTTGTACTATGACATCCATTTTTTATTCTCAACCCATTTCAAGTAACTTGCGTAGTGTGTTTTCACAATGCACACATGTTTTCAGTTGCCAAGGTACAAATGACATGAGATGTGATAATTACCCTTTTTGCTGACTTCATCATATGTGATGATGATCATTGATATCCTTTGAAATGACCTTTCCCTCCTAGACTTATGAATCGACTTTGACATACCACTTCCCACCTTGTGAAATTATTTCAAATCCAAAAACCAAAGACCTTTTCAAATTCTTTCATGTGGTAAACATCCTTTATTAATTTCTTGTCCTTCATGATGTCTAATGATGTATCATGAAATTCACACAAAACCATTTGAATCAGACTTATAAATTGAATCTCTTTTGACATGTATCTTATGTTGATTAAGGTTGGTT
>ML843396.1:13209-31729 GCA_009831015.1 Picea engelmannii
CAACTCTACTGTGACTGCTTTCAATGGAAAAAAAGATTATACAAAGTCCAACAAGGAAGTGCCTCCAAAGGATGCGCAGCTTCTTGAAGGACCAAACCAAAGATATGAACACACCACTTAACAAAAAATGAAATGATTTGAAAAGAAGCCTTGAAGGGCGCAACTATGATCACTTAGTTTTCAATCCACAACACATAAGATAAAATTGCATGAAAGTAAATGAAAGTATATTGCTTGCAAGATTAATTAAGTGCCAGGGACAAATGATATACCAATGAAAATGTCTGAAGGTTAAAGTGGATTAAGGATTTGATTAAGAGTTATTAAGTTAAGGTTGAATCCTAACTAAGTGTCAACCCCAATACTTCCCCCGCTTGTACCAAGTAGTTGTTGGGTGCTCAAGAAGTATGGCAACAGGGCCTACCCTAGCTGCACAGGTCAACCCAAGGAAAAAAAGTACTTTCGGAAAGGACGTTGAGCGCCACGAGACCGTCCCCGTCCTATCACCTTTCGTTGCTTCCGTTAGTCCTGGTTTAAATGACAAAGTTGGGTCAGTAGAAGGTGTCCTATTAAGTCTAATTGATTTTAGGCCTATGGAATAGGTTGAATTAAGTTAAAAAGTGTGTTAAGGAAATATATTGCTTGCCCAAGTGTGTGTATTTGTACCAAAACCGAAATTTAAAAGTTTGTCAATGTGAAGTTCTAAACAATGAGATAAAGCTTGAAAGGAATGTAAAGAACTTGAACAATTTCTAAAATGAAAAGTAGATTGCCCTAAACCATTCACATACCCATATTGCTTGCGAATAAAAGATAAGTGATTGAGTAAAGAAACTTGCAAGTGAAAAGAGATTAAAGCACAAGATTGATACTATGCCTCCATGGGTCTAAGCTAACATTAGTATGTGTGATATCTACTTCTATATAATTTTAATCCATTCAAACAGAAGCACACTAAGAGTAACTCACTAAGCTAGCCATACGATTTTGGGGGGTTGGCTAGGCCAACTTCACTCCAAGGTGTAGGCAACAAATAGAAGGTGAATGCTTTGCAGTAAAAAGAGTAAACTAGACAAACCACTTACAATGGCACAAGGTGGTGGCAAGCCTTCCTATTTTGTGCCAAAGAGGGTTGGAAAGAAAATAATTAAATAGAAAACTAAAGCAACCCAGCCACACAACTTTGTCCTAATAACAAGTGGGGCAAACGAAATAAAAATTGCAAAAATTTAAATGATGATCCTATCCTTATGATTTTGGGGGTTGGCTTAGCCAAACTCACACCAAGATGTAGGCAATAAAACTAAAATCAAATAAAAGAAAATTAAATACAAGAATGCAAGCCACTTGGGGACAGGGGTGGCTACAATGCTAGAAAGATGAGATAAAGGTTGGGTGTTGTTACCCAACCAAGGGATGACTTCTTTGTGTGTTTTATGGCTGAAATTTGGCAGCACTTCCCCTTGATCTGACTAGAACCTGAAAAAAACAACAAGCTATTGTTTGCTGGAAATGTTGCAAAACACACAACAATGTTAAGAAAATTTCTGTTTTACACAAAAAATTTCTGCATAAAATTTTAGCAAGTTTAATATATGAAATGACCTATCCTAGAGTGTTAGCAATACCAAAATCTTAATGTGAAAGAACAAAAAATAGAAAGAGAAAAGGTAAGAGGCTCAAGTAGGCTATGAAAACAAGCTTCTAACTCAAAGTTAGCTTTACAAGCCCTTGAGATAACCTGCAACTATCAAAGCAAACCATGAGATAGGAGAAAATGTGAGTGAAATCTACAAATAACATGAACTAATCTATATCATCAACTTTTCCACTCACTTAGATCAGCAACTACACTATTGCAAAGCCTACCCAAGCAAACTAGTTTACCTAGGAAATATACTTAATATCTCATAAAATGCTCAAAGAAACAATATCACCTCAAATCCATGGAAGTACCAAGACTAATCTTTGCTACTACAACGTCCTCCAAATCCTTTTTCATTAACCAAGTAGAAAGTAGCAGCAACTAATTGCTATAAGTTCCTTTTCAAAAAGAGAGCAAGAGCGAGTGAAAGCAAGATGGAAAGATGAAAGGAGTGAAGAGAGAATTTGGTAGCATAACAATAGCTCAAGAGATGGAAATGAGGGTGACATGGCCTTCATTTATACCTAGAGAGACAAAGTGACTCATCTTGGATGAGAGTCAAGTGTCACACATCAAGGAAAAGTCACTTTTAGGGTTTTGGTAAGTTAGGGTTTTGGTAAATGAATGAGGGGGTGGGGTGTAAAGGGGGAAAACACCTTTTCCTATGGTCAAACATTAAGTTAGACACAAAGGAGGGCGAATTTAGGGTTTAGGTGGTTTTTTTCACTTAAACATTTTAATTCCCACATTTCAATTAACTAGGGAACGCCACTTTAAGTTGTTGGCTAGGTAACAGGGGGTCTTTTAAGTGGAGAATTACTTTTCCAAATGAGGAAAAAGGTTAGGAAAAAATTTGGGTAGGTTATAAATGGGTTTACTCATCATCTTCCACCTTTACTTTACTCATTTAGCCCATAATTACAAAAAATGAGTAAAGTAAAGGGCCTAAGATGGAATTAGTATGTGTGATATCTACTTCTATATAATTTTAATCTGTTCAAACAGAAGCACAATAAAAGTAACTCACTAAGATAGCCATATGATTTTGGTGGGTTGGCTAGGCCAACTTCACTCCAAGGTGTAGGCAACAAATAGAAGGTAAATGCATTGCAATAAAAAAACTAAACTAGACAAACCACTTACAATGGCACAAGGTGGAGACAAGCCTTCCTATTTTGTGCCAAAAAGGGTTGGAAAGAAAATAATGAAATAGAAAACTAAAGCAACCTAGCCACACAACCTTGCCCTAATGACAATTGGGGCAAACGAAATAAAAATTGCAGAAATTTAAATGATGATCCTAGCCTTACGATTTTGTGGGTTGGCTTAGCCAAGCTCACACCAAGATGTAGGCAATAAAACTAATATACAATAAAAGAAAATTAAATACAAGAATGCAAGCCACTTGGGGACCCCCTTTGGCCTTGTTACAATGCTAGAAAGATGAGAGAAAGGTTGGGTGTTGTTACCCAACCAAGGGATGGCTTCCTTGTGTGTTTTATGGATGAAATTTGACATCACTTCCCCTTAATCTGGCGACGACCTACAAAAAACAAGCTATTGCCTGCTGGAAATGCTGCAAAACACACAACAATGTTACGAAAATTTCTGTTTTTACACAAAAAAATTCTGCATAAAATTTTTGCAAGTTTAATATATGAAATGACCTATCCTAGAGTGTTAGCAATACCAAAATCTAAATGTGAAGCAACAGGAAATATAAGCATAAAAGCTAAGAGGCTCAAGTAGGCTATGAAAACAAGTTTCTCACTCAAAGCTAGCTTTCAAGCCCTTGAGATAAACTGCAACTATTGAAGCAAACCATGAGGTAGGAGAAAATGTGAATTAAATAGACAAATAACATAAACTAATTTATATCATCAACTATTCCACTCACTTAGATCAACAACTACACTATTGCAAAACCTACCCAAGCAAACTAGTTTACTTAGGAAATCTACTCAATATCTCATAAAACGCTCAAAGAAACAATATCACCTCAAATCAATGGAAGTACAAAGACTAATCTTTGTTACTTCAAAGTCCTCCAAATCCTTTTTGATTAACCAAGTAGAAAGTTGCAGCAACTAATTGCTATAAGTTCCTCTCCAAAAAGAGAGCAAGTGCGAGTGAAAGCAAGATGGAAAGATGAAATGATTGAAGAGAGAATTTGGTAGCATAACAATAGCTCAAGAGATGGTGGTGAAATGAGGGTTAGAGGGCCTTCATTTATACTTGGAGAGACAAAGTGACTCCTCTTGGATGAGAGCCAAGTGTCACACATCAAAGAAAAGTCACTTTTAGGGTTTTGGTAAGTTAGGGTTTTGGTAAATGAGTGAGGGGGTGGGGTGTAAAGGGAGAAAACACCTTTTCCTATGGTAAAACATTAAGTTAGACACCAAGGAGGGCGAATTTAGGGTTTAGGTGGTTTTTTTCACTTAAACTTTTTAATTCCCACGTGTCAATTATCTAGGGAACGCCACTTTTCAAGTTGTTGACTAGGTAAGGGGGTCTTTTAAGTGGAAAATTACTTTTCCAAATTAGGAAAAGGTTAGGAAAAAGTTTGGGTAGGTTAGAAATGGGTTTACTCATCATCTTCCACCTTTTCTTTACTCATTTAGCCCATAATTACAAAAAATGACATTTTTACTATGTCATGACTAGCAATTAAAATTGTTGTTTTGACTGACTTGGACTCCCTATGGACAAACACCTAGCAAAAGTTGTCCAACTGAGCTGAAAATTGGTCCAAGGGTGTAGGGGGTCTCATTCCATTTCTTTTGAGCACAAATACCCCTATCAAAAGCTCAAGGACCTTGTTTTTTCATTTTTTTTATCAAAACTAATTAAAATTAATTAATTAAAATTACACAATTGGGCAACAATTCATGATGAAAAGCAAGCCTTTTCCTAGGACAACTAAGACTAGTGCCTAATATTGGGCAAGGGGTCAACTAGAGTTTGAAGGAGGTTGATTACACAAGATTTACAAAAGATTACAAAGGTTGCAACTACTTCACTACAAGGTTAGAAACAAATCTACAACAAAGAATAAGATTACAACAATAATATCTAATAGTTACACCAAAGTTACACTAAACATAGGATACAATAGATACAAAGATACAAATATACAAAGCTTACTAACTAAGTTGCTTGCTTGTGCAGGAAATGAAAGATGCTCAAATGGGAAACATTCATCAACACATCAAGCCTAGAATGCTCAACAATAGAGTGTCTCCAAAAGGATGCTCAACTCTACTGTGACTGCTTTCAATGGAAAAAAAGATTATACAAAGTCCAACAAGGAAGTGCCTCCAAAGGATGCGCAGCTTCTTGAAGGACCAAACCAAAGATATGAACACACCACTTAACAAAAAATGAAATGATTTGAAAAGAAGCCTTGAAGGGCGCAACTATGATCACTTAGTTTTCAATCCACAACACATAAGATAAAATTGCATGAAAGTAAATGAAAGTATATTGCTTGCAAGATTAATTAAGTGCCAGGGACAAATGATATACCAATGAAAATGTCTGAAGGTTAAAGTGGATTAAGGATTTGATTAAGAGTTATTAAGTTAAGGTTGAATCCTAACTAAGTGTCAACCCCAATACTTCCCCCGCTTGTACCAAGTAGTTGTTGGGTGCTCAAGAAGTATGGCAACAGGGCCTACCCTAGCTGCACAGGTCAACCCAAGGAAAAAAAGTACTTTCGGAAAGGACGTTGAGCGCCACGAGACCGTCCCCGTCCTATCACCTTTCGTTGCTTCCGTTAGTCCTGGTTTAAATGACAAAGTTGGGTCAGTAGAAGGTGTCCTATTAAGTCTAATTGATTTTAGGCCTATGGAATAGGTTGAATTAAGTTAAAAAGTGTGTTAAGGAAATATATTGCTTGCCCAAGTGTGTGTATTTGTACCAAAACCGAAATTTAAAAGTTTGTCAATGTGAAGTTCTAAACAATGAGATAAAGCTTGAAAGGAATGTAAAGAACTTGAACAATTTCTAAAATGAAAAGTAGATTGCCCTAAACCATTCACATACCCATATTGCTTGCGAATAAAAGATAAGTGATTGAGTAAAGAAACTTGCAAGTGAAAAGAGATTAAAGCACAAGATTGATACTATGCCTCCATGGGTCTAAGCTAACATTAGTATGTGTGATATCTACTTCTATATAATTTTAATCCATTCAAACAGAAGCACACTAAGAGTAACTCACTAAGCTAGCCATACGATTTTGGGGGGTTGGCTAGGCCAACTTCACTCCAAGGTGTAGGCAACAAATAGAAGGTGAATGCTTTGCAGTAAAAAGAGTAAACTAGACAAACCACTTACAATGGCACAAGGTGGTGGCAAGCCTTCCTATTTTGTGCCAAAGAGGGTTGGAAAGAAAATAATTAAATAGAAAACTAAAGCAACCCAGCCACACAACTTTGTCCTAATAACAAGTGGGGCAAACGAAATAAAAATTGCAAAAATTTAAATGATGATCCTATCCTTATGATTTTGGGGGTTGGCTTAGCCAAACTCACACCAAGATGTAGGCAATAAAACTAAAATCAAATAAAAGAAAATTAAATACAAGAATGCAAGCCACTTGGGGACAGGGGTGGCTACAATGCTAGAAAGATGAGATAAAGGTTGGGTGTTGTTACCCAACCAAGGGATGACTTCTTTGTGTGTTTTATGGCTGAAATTTGGCAGCACTTCCCCTTGATCTGACTAGAACCTGAAAAAAACAACAAGCTATTGTTTGCTGGAAATGTTGCAAAACACACAACAATGTTAAGAAAATTTCTGTTTTACACAAAAAATTTCTGCATAAAATTTTAGCAAGTTTAATATATGAAATGACCTATCCTAGAGTGTTAGCAATACCAAAATCTTAATGTGAAAGAACAAAAAATAGAAAGAGAAAAGGTAAGAGGCTCAAGTAGGCTATGAAAACAAGCTTCTAACTCAAAGTTAGCTTTACAAGCCCTTGAGATAACCTGCAACTATCAAAGCAAACCATGAGATAGGAGAAAATGTGAGTGAAATCTACAAATAACATGAACTAATCTATATCATCAACTTTTCCACTCACTTAGATCAGCAACTACACTATTGCAAAGCCTACCCAAGCAAACTAGTTTACCTAGGAAATATACTTAATATCTCATAAAATGCTCAAAGAAACAATATCACCTCAAATCCATGGAAGTACCAAGACTAATCTTTGCTACTACAACGTCCTCCAAATCCTTTTTCATTAACCAAGTAGAAAGTAGCAGCAACTAATTGCTATAAGTTCCTTTTCAAAAAGAGAGCAAGAGCGAGTGAAAGCAAGATGGAAAGATGAAAGGAGTGAAGAGAGAATTTGGTAGCATAACAATAGCTCAAGAGATGGAAATGAGGGTGGCAGGGCCTTCATTTATACCTAGAGAGACAAAGTGACTCCTCTTGGATGAGAGCCAAGTGTCACACATCAAGGAAAAGTCACTTTTAGGGTTTTGGTAAGTTAGGGTTTTGGTAAATGAGAGGGTGGGGTGTAAAGGGGGAAAACACCTTTTCCTATGGTCAAACATTAAGTTAGACACAAAGGAGGGCGAATTTAGGGTTTAGGTGGTTTTTTTCACTTAAACATTTTAATTCCCACATGTCAATTAACTAGGGAACGCCACTTTAAGTTGTTGGCTAGGTAATAGGGGGTCTTTTAAGTGGAGAATTACTTTTCCAAATTAGGAGAAAGGTTAGGAAAAAGTTTGGGTAGGTTATAAATGGGTTTACTCATCATCTTCCACCTTTACTTTACTCATTTAGCCCATAAATACAAAAAATGAGTAAAGTAAAGGGTCTAAGCTAGAATTAGTATGTGTGATATCTACTTCTATATAATTTTAATCTATTCAAACAGAAGCACACTAAAAGTAACTCACTAAGATAGCCATATGATTTTGCGGGGTTGGCTAGGCCAACGTCACTCCAAGATGTAGGCAACAAATAGAAGGTTAATGATTTGCAATAAAAAAACTAAACTAGACAAACCACTTACAATGGCACAAGGTGGAGACAAGCCTTCCTATTTTGTATCAAAAAGGGTTGGAAAGAAAATAATGAAATAGAAAACTAAAGCAACCTAGCCACACAAGCTTGTCCTAATGACAATTGGGCCAAACGAAATAAAAATTGCAGAAATTTAAATGATGATCCTAGCCTTACGATTTTAGGGGTTGGCTTAGCCAAACTCACACCAAGATGTAGGCAATAAAACTAATATACAATAAAAGAAAATTAAATAGAAGAATGCAAGCCACTTGGGGACCCCCTTTGGGCTTGCTACAATGCTAGAAAGATGAGAGAAATGTTGGGTGTTATTACCCAACCAAGGGATGGCTTCCTTGTGTGTTTTATGGCTGAAATTTGACAACACTTCCCCTTAATCTGGCGATAACCTGCAAAAAACAAGCTATTGTCTACTGAAAATGCTGCAAAACACACAACAATGTTACGGAAATTTCTTTTTTTACACAAAAAAATCTGCATAAAATTTTTGCAAGTTTAATATATGAAATGACCTATCCTAGAGTGTTAGCAATACCAAAATCTAAAGGTGAAAGAACAGAAAATAGAAGCATAAGAGCTAAGAGGCTCAAGTAGGCTATGAAAACAAGTTTCTCACTCAAAGCTAGCTTTACAAGCCCTTTAGATAAATTGCAACTATTGAAGCAAACCATGAGGTAGGAGAAAATGTGAGTTAAATAAACAAATAACATAAACAAATTTATATCATCAACTATTCCACTCACTTAGATCAACAACTACACTATTACAAAACCAACCGAAGCAAACTAGTTTACTTAGAAAATCTACTCAATATCTCATAAAATGCTCAAAGAAACAATATCACCTCAAATCAATGGAAGTACAAAGACTAATATTTGTTACTTCAATGTCCTCCAAATCCTTTTTGATTAACCAAGTAGAAGGTTGCAACAACTAATTGGTATAAGTTCCTCTTCAAAAAGAGAGCAAGAGCGAGTGAAAGCAAAATGGAAAGATGAAAGGAGTGAAGAGAGAATTTGGTAGCATAACAATAGCTCAAGAGATGGTGGTGAAATGAGGGTTAGAGGGCCTTCATTTATACTTGGAGAGACAAAGTGACTCCTCTCGGATGAGAGCCAAGTGTCACACATCAAGGAAAAACCACTTTTAGGGTTTTGGTAAGTTAGGGTTTTGGTAAATGAGTGAGGGGGTGGGGTGTAAAGGGGGAAAACACGTTTTCCTATGGTCAAACATTAAGTTAGACACCAAGGAGGGCAAATCTAGGGTTTAGGTGGTTTTTTTCACTTAAAATTTTTAATTCCCACGTGTCAATTAACTAGGGAACGCCACTTTTTAAGTTGTTGACTAGTTAAGGGGGAGTCTTTTAAGTGGAAAATTACTTTTCCAAATTAGGAAAAAGGTTAGGAAAAAGTTTGGGTAGGTTAGAAATGGGTTTACTCATCATCTTCCACCTTTACTTTACTCATTTAGCCCATAATTACAAAAAATGACATTTTTACTATGTCATGACTAGCAATTAAAATTGTTGTTTTGACTGACTTGGACTCCCTATGGACAAACACCTAGAAAAAGTTGTCCAACTGAGTTGAAACTTGGTCCAAGGGTGTAGGGGGTCTCATTCCATTTCTTTTGAGCACAGATACCCCAATCAAAAGCCCAAGGACCTTGTTTTTACATTTTTTTTTATAAAAAATAATTAAAATTAATTAATTAAAATTACCCAATTGGGAAACAATTCATGATGAAAAGCAAGCCTTTTCCTAGGACAACTAAGACTAGTGCCTAAGATTGGGCAAGGGGTCAACTAGAGTTTGAAGGAGGTTGATTACACAAGATTTACAAAAGATTACAAAGGTTGCAACTACTTCACTACAAGGTTAGAAACAAATCTACAACAAAGAATAAGATTACAACAAGAATATCTAATAGTTACACCAAAGTTACACTAAACATAGGATACAATAGATACAAAGATACAAATATACAAAGCTTACTAACTAAGTTGTTTGCTTGTGTAGGAAATGAAAGATGCTCAAATGGCAAACATTCATCAACACATCAAGCCTAGCATGCTCAACAAGAGAGTGTCTCCAAAAGGATGCACAACTCTACTGTGACTGCTTTCAATGGAAAAAAAGATTACACAAAGTCCAACAAGGAAGTGCCTCCAAAGGATGTGCAGCTTCTTGAAGGACAAAACCAAAGATATGAACACACCACTTAACAGAAAATGAAATGATTTGAAAATAAGCCTCCAAGGGCGCAACTATGATCACTTAGTTATCAATCCACAACACATAAGATAAAATTGCATGAAAGTAAATGAAAGTATATTGCTTGGAAGATTAATTAAGTGCCAGGGACAAATGATATACCAATGAAAATGTCTGAAGGTTAAAGTGGATTAAGGATTTGATTAAGAGTTATTAAGTTAAGGTTGAATCCTAACTAAGTGTCAACCCCAATACTTCCCCCGCTTTTACCAAGTAGTTGTTGGGTGCTCAAGAAGTATGGCAACAAGGCCTACCCTAGCTCCACAGGTCAATCCAAGGGAAAAAAGTACTTTCGGAAAGGACGTTGAGCGCCACGAGACCGTCCCCGGCCTATCACCTTCCGTTGCTTCCTTTAGTCCTGGTTTAAATGGAAAAGTTGGGTCAGTAGAAGGTGTCCTATTAAGTCTAATTGATTTTAGGCCTATGGAATAGGTTGAATTAAGTTAAAAAGTGTGTTAAGGAAATATATTGCTTGCCCAAAAGTGTGTATTTGTACCAAAACCGAAATTTAAAAGTTTGTCAATGTGAAGTTCTAAACCATGAGATAAAGCTTGAAAGGAATGTAAAGAACTTGAACAATTGCTAAAATGAAAAGTAGATTGCCCTAAAGCATTCACATACCCATATTGCTTGCAAATAAAAGATAAGTGATTGAGTAAAGACAAGGATCAAATTTACCCCACACACATATTGGTTTTCTTAGTCACATAGAATCATTTTTTTTATTATTAAATTCATATAGCTGTAAAATTTTGTTTACCACTCAAAAATTCAATAAAAATAACCAATAACAAATATCCAAAAACTAATTTTATGATTAGAAATCGCCTACAGGGTTAAATATTGTGTACCTGAATGAGGCAAAACCCTGTGATAATTGCACTTTCAATTTATTTGGCGTGAAACTTCCCTTTTCCAAACTATCACATTCGGGAATAGTATTGGTACGCTGTTTTCTCTGTTTTTGAGACGAAAATGAGGCAAAGGGGCCACCTCTAGAAGAAATAATGGTTTCTAATCTTCAGCTCTGTCATATCATGTCTGCAAATCAACCAAACACGACCTCAACTGAAAAAAATGCCTCTGAAAGAAAGATAAAAATGGAAAGACAGAAGAGTCATGTAGATTAAGCACATAACCTAGCGGATTTCGGGTAGAATTAGGATCATGAATTCAATGTAAATAATAAGATTTTTAATTAACAGTTTTATAGGGTTTGTTGTTTTCTTTGTACCTTCATGGCCAAGAATGAGGCAAAGACGTATAAAAACTGCACATCAGCTGAAATAATGAACTTCTTTACAAATCAACCAAACACTGGAGAAGAAGCCAATTTCGTGAAGATATATTTTCTAAAAACTGGAAGTGTATTTATTTGAGTTAAAGAAAGACACACTGGAGACTGTCAAACTGATTGGGCGGGCCATAAAAATGAGTTAACGACTTATCCCCTACACAATACACTCATGTATGCGAACAACCTTAAAAACGAACCAATACGGAATGGAATGCAAATCACATATGTCACAAGTGAGAATTGAAAAGAGATGGGTAGGATAGCTTGAATCCATCGACCATTCGGAAGAAACCCAATTGACATGTTGAGTTTATCTACTGATAATTACATGTCAACCCAATTGACATTGTGAGTTTATCTACTTGTCTCAATAAATGTTATGTATATTAAGTAATTATATGAGTGAGTTAAGAAGTGAATAAAGAACACATATGTCACAAGTAAGAATTGATACTAGGTGTGTGGATAACCTTGACTCCACCTAGGACAAACTCAAATTCAATTAACATATTGAGTTTATCCACTTATTAACTTACCAAGTTGTGTTTAAATGATATAAAAATAAACAATTTTTCATATAAAATATAATATTAATAATTATTATTCATCATAAAAATGATTTACATTCATTTTAATATCAATTTAATTCCATGTTGATTAAATGGTTATATAAAAATTAAGTTAAAAATAAACAAAGAACAAAGATAAACATTATCCATGTGATAACATTTCAATTGTATTAAATTATACATACACCTCAATATTATTATTGATGTAAATTCCATGTCAATTTAAAATGATATATAATATAAATTTTATTTTAATTTTTTAAGAATAAAAAGATAAAGAGATAAAAGTGTTGTGTAGATAAAGCACATAACCTAAGTGCTTTAGGGTATAATTATGATCATCAATTCAATGTAAATAACAAGATTAAATAACAAGATTTTTGTACACTGTTAGATGTTTTCTTTGCACCTTCCTGGCCAAGAATGAGGCTAGGCGAAGACATGTAAGTAATGAACTAACTCCACTGTAAGTAATGAACTTCATTCTTCATTTTCATCATCCTATTTCTGTAATTTAACTATAAATCAATGAAACACTACAAGATAAACAATTTTGTGAAGATATATTTCCTGAAGAAAAACTCGAAATGTATTTATTTGAGTTAAACATAAACACAATGGAGACGCTCAAGCTGGCTGGGAGTTAACCACTTATCCACTACATAATAAGCGGGAGTCATTCCGGGAACACCCTAAAAAAGAACCAATACGGAATTTGCAATATATATCATTTGTACCCACAAAAACGAACCGATACGGAATTTGCAGTACATATTCGGAAGTTATCCATATTTTATAAATACACATTAAGTTATACATGTGTCTTTTATGGATATTTTATAAACATGGATAAATACTAATATTTAAATAATAATTTTAGATAGTTATTATTAATATCGATTTGTTTATATTTATTAAGTAATTATATATTTAATATAAAGTATAATTATCATTATTAATAATATTGATATATAATTTTTTATGATTATATATATATATATATATATATATATATATATATATATATATATATTAATTAAGTAATTATATAAGTAGTTGATTAGTGGATAAAGAGCACATATGTTATAAGTGGGAATTGAAACTAGCAGGGTAGGATAGCTTTGAATTCATCTACAATTTGGACGAAACCCAATTGACATGTGGATAAAGAATACATGTCATAAGAGGGAATTGATATGAGGTGTGTGGATAACCTTGACTCCACCAATCATATGAACAAAACCTAAATTCAATTGACATATTGTGTTTATCCACTTATTAACTTACCTCTTATATTTAAATGACATAAAATAAACAATTTTCCCTAAAAAAATATAATATTAATAATTATTATTGATCATGTACATTCTATATCATTTTAATTTCATAGTTATTAAATAATTATATAAAAATCAAGTTAAAAACAAATAAAGAACAAAAATAAACATAATCTATGTGATAACATTTCAATTATATTAACTTATACATACACTTCAATGTTATTATTAATATAAATTTCATCTCAGTTTAAAATTACATATACTATAAATTTATTTTAATTTGTTAAGAATACAATATCTTAAAATTATTATTTATATTCATAAGTTATGCAAAACCTATTATCATTTATATTTATAATTTATACAAACCGATTAAATATATATAAATTTATTCTAAATAAAATCATATCATAATTCTTATAAACATTATACATTTATAAAAATTATTCATATAAATTTATAAATTTATCTAACTTATAAAATCAATTATCAATTAGCCGTAATTTGTCAATCGTGTGTTTTTTATTATGAGTAATAGATCGTGTGCTTAGTCAAAGGATACCCGTAATTCGTCACATGGATTCGTGTTTTTTATTATTAAATTCATCTAACCCTAAAAATTTGGTTTATCAAAATAGCAAATAAAAACTAATTTTATAATTCAAAATTAATTACAGAATTAAAAACTAATTTTATAAATTAAAATCAATTACAGCGTGAAAAACTAATTTTATGATTCAAACTCAAAAACAAGGTTAGAGATTATATTTGTCTTTATTCTCATCTATGTCATGTCAGGAAAAAAAGGACAGAAATAAATACCGAAAGACAGAGAAGAATGTGTACCTGCATGCGAGAAATAAATACCAAAAGACGGAGAAGAATGTGTACCTGCATGCCAGTTGCGGAAGACAAGGTTATACGACCACGGCGAATCCCGAAATAAGAATATTTAATCGACTCTTCTCCATCTCGTCTTGCCAACACTTACCCTTAATCGAAATCCAGTAAGGGTTTCATTGATTTTCTCCTTTGCATCTGGCAATAAAATAAAATCTGCCGGCCAAACCATTCAAACAAGCACAGCAAAAAAAATAAAAACAAAAGTACACCAAATTTTGGTTACCATTCAAGATTTCAATAAAATAGTAAATAAAATAAAATCTGCCGGCCAAACAATTCAAACACGCACAACAAAAAAAAAATAAAAACAAAAGTACACCAAATTTTGGTTACCATTCAGGATTTCAATAAAATAATAAATAAAAACTAATTTTATGATTGAAAATTAATTACATGTTAAAAACTAATTTTATGATTCAACATCAAGTACAGGGTTAAATTTCATTAGATTAGATTTCATTAAAATAGTAAATAAAAATTAATTTTATGATTCAAAATCAATTACAAGTTAAATACTAATTTTATGATTCAAAATCAATTACAGGGTTAGAGATTTTATGATTCAAAATCAATTACAGTTTAAAAACTAATTTTATGATTCAAAATCACAAAATCAAGTAAAGGGTTAGAGATTTAGAAATTGTCTACCGAAATGAGCCAAAACCCTGTGCGAATCCGCAAGAGATAATTGACTTTATTTTTCATCTCTGTCATGTCAGAAAAAAATAAACACAAAATTGAAAACAGAGAAGAATGTGTACCTGCATGACAATAGCGGGAGACGAGGTTATACGACCACCGCGAATCCCGAAATAAGAAAAGATTTTACTCCGGACAAAATATGTAATCATAAAAGAAAAATACACCAAATTTTGGTTACCATTTAAGATTTCAATAAAATAGTAAATAAAAACTAATTTTATGATTTAAAATCAATTACAGGTTAAAAACTAATTTTATGATTCAAAATCAAGTACAGGGTTAGAGATTTTATGGTTATCATTCAAGATTTCATTCAATATTTCAATAAAATACTAAATAAAAACTAATTTTATGATTCAAAATCAATTACAGTTTAAAAACTAATTTTATCATTCAAAATCACAAAATCAAGTATAGGGTTAGAGATTTAAAAATTGTGTACCGAAATGAGGCAAAACCTTTGACAAAAATAAAGGCGATAAACACAAAATTAAAGACAGAAGAATGTGTACCTGCGTGCCAGTAGCGAGAGGGACGAGGTTATTCGACCACCGCGAATCCCGAAATAAGAAAAGATTTAAATCCGGGACAAAATATTTAATCGAATATACTCTTTTCCATCTCGTCTCGCCAACATTTACAAGGTTTCATTTATCTTCTCCTCTGCATCCGGCAATAAACTAAAATCGGCCTGCCAAACATTTCAAACATACACAACTAAAAAAATAAAAAGAAAAGAAAGATCAACCAATACACCAACTACAATAAAAAAAAATAACACAAAATACAATAATAAAACCAACAGAGAAAATGGAAAATCAACCAAAAGTTTTTTGGACGCCCGCTTTTTTCCTGATTTCAAATCCACCGCCAATGCCAAATTACAGTGTGCAGAAATTCTATTTTGGAAGTTCATTTAGTTCGATATATTTAATTAGACCAATTTTGATATTGTTTAAATTCAATCGTTTAGCGCATTTTATATTAGTAAGGAACTATGTTTAGCCGTCAAGAATGAGGCGAGGCTAAGACCTGTAAGAACTACACATCACCTAACTTCATATTAAGTAATAAACTCCATTCTTCATCTTCATCATGTCATTTCTGTAATTTAACTATAAATCAATGAAATATTACAAGAAAAACAATTTTGTATTTCCTGAAAGAAAATTGGAAATGTATTTATTTGAGTTAAACATAAACACAATGGAGACACTCGGGATTAATGGCTTATCCACTACATAATAAGCCAGAGTCTTTCTGAGAACACCTTGAAAAACGAACCAATACTGAATTTGCAATACATATCATTTGTAACCACCTGAAAAATGAAAAACGAACCGATACTGAATTTGCAGTACATATCATTTGTATTTGTATTTTTTGGAAGTTGTATTTTTTTGGGAAGTTATACATATTTTATAAATACACATTAAGTTATACATGTATCTTTTATACATATTTTATAAACATGGATAAATAATAATTTTAGATAGTTATTTTATACATATTTTATAAACTTGAATGAATCTATTTAATATTTAAATAATAATTTTAGATAGTTATTATTAGTATAGATTTATTTATATTTATTAAGTAATTATATATTTGATATAAAAGATTATTATTATTATTAATGATATTGATATGTATTATTTTAATATTATATTATTATTGGTTATTATATATATATATATATATATATATATATATATATATATATATATATATATATATTATTTCTATTAAGTAATTATATAAGTAGTTAATTAGTGGATAAAGAGCACATATGTTACAAGTGGGAATTGAAATTAACTGGGTAGAATAGCTTTGAATTCACCCACAATTTAGACGAAACTCAATTGACATGTTGATAAAGAATACATGTCATAAGAGGGAATTGATATGAGGTGTGTGGATAACCTTGACTCCACCAAGGACAAACCCAAATTCAATTGACATATTGTGTTTATCCACTTATTAATTTACCTCTTATATTTAAATGACATAAAAATAAACAATTTTACCTAAAAAAATATAATATTAATAATTATTATTGATTATTTACATTCTATATCATTTTAATTTCATGGTTATTAAATAGTTATATAAAAAGTAAGTTAAAAAACAAATAAAAAACAAAGATAAACATTATCGATGTGATAACATTTCAACTATATTAAGTTATACATACACCTCAATATTATTATTAATGTAAATTTCATCTCACTTTAAAATAATATATACTATAAATTTTTTTATTTTTTTTAAATGCAATATCCAAAAATTATTATTTCTATTTATAATTTATCCAAAACCTATTATTAATTATATTCATAATTTATACAAACCCATTAAATAAATATAAATTTATTATAAACAAAAACATTACACATTTATAAACATTATTTATATAAATTTATCCAACTTATAAGATCGTAATAAATAACCAAACCCACTCACTTATAAGGCCGTAATAAATAACCAAACTCACTAAACCCAAAACTCGTATGGGGTTAAAAATGAAAAAAGAAATTAATCTTCCCAGAAAAATAAAATGTTAAAATTAACAAAATCTAATCTATACACCTCTACAACACTAATAACACTAATAGATCGTGTGTTTTTTATTATTAGATTCAACTAGCCGTAATTTGTCAATCCCCCAGCTGCCATGAATAGATCGTGTGTTTTTTTATTATGAGTAATAGATCGTGTGTTTTTTTTATTATGAGTAATAGATCGTGTGCTTAGTCACAGGGATTCGTAAGTGTTTTTTATTATTAAATTTATCTAGCCCTAAAATTTTGGTTTATCAAAATAGCAAATAAAAACTAATTTTATGAATTAAATTCAATTACAGGGTTAAAAACTAATTTAACCAGTTAAAATCAATTACATTGTTAAAAACTAATTTTATGATTCAAAATCAAGAATAGGGTTAAAGATTTAGAAATTGAGACAAAACCCTGTGCGATTCCGCAAGAGATATATGTATTTATTCTCATCTCTGTCATTTCAGGATAAAAAAGGACAGAAATAAATACCAAATGAAAGACGGAGAAGAATGTGTACCTGCATGCCACGGCGAATCCCGAAATAAGAATATTTAATCGACTCTTCTCCATCTCGTCTCGCCAGCACTTACCCTTAATCGAAATCCATCTCGTCTCGCCAGCACTTACCCTTAATCGAAATCCAGTAAGGGTTTCATTGACCCTGTGCGAATCCGCAATGAGATAATTGACTTTATTCATCTCTGTCATGTCAGGGAAAAAAAACAAAAATAAACACAAAATTGAAAACAGAGAAGAATGTGTACCTGGATGCCGGTAGCGGGAGACGAGATTATACGACCACCGCGAATCCCGAAATAAGAAAAGATTTCAGTCCGGGACAAAACATTTAATGGAATGTACTTTTCTCCATCTCGTTTCGCCAGCATTTAGGAGGTTTCATTGATCTTCTCCTCTGTATCCGGCAATAAAATAAAATCGGTCGATCAAACAATTCAAACACGCACAGAAAAAAACATAAAAAGAAAAGAAAGATCAACCAATAAACCAAATACAATAAAAAAAAAACGACAGAGAAAATGGAAAATCAACCAGCATGGCCACGCTGCAGATCATATCAAAGAAATAACAACAACAAGAAACAAGACAAGCCAATGCCGAATACCAAAGAAGTCGAGATGAAACTACAACTGTGTTTGTTTTTTGAAATGGTTTTATATACGCTCCATTTCCAACGGTCACTCTTCCGATTTAAATTATTTTTAAGTTTTTTTGGACGCCCGCTTT
>WSFP011332986.1:0-38664 GCA_009831015.1 Picea engelmannii
ATCATATCCTACTTTCCAAGTGGGTAGGTGGTCTCTGTCTCAATTTGTTAAGATCTTGTTGTGCAGATATATCCATGACCTTGTTACAACTTTTCCTTGTATATTCCATAGTTGCTATTCAAGATAGTTCAACGTCTAGATAGATCACAATCACTGATTCCATTATTCTCTTTTACAGGTAAGTTGCAGAACCACCAATATAGTTCCAATCATAATGTGAGTGTCAATCCTAAAGCCAATTTACTGTATTTATAATCATTCACTTGCTTCAAGCAGCAATCTCTTCATTGAGCTTATGCCAACTGCGCTTGGGATAATTAGACTATCAAACAAATATCTTAGTATACCCACCTATGGTAGGACACGGGGATTTTCTTGAACAGTAATACTCATTCTATAATTGAGTTGGGATGATTGTTTAAAAAAAAAGACAGACCGCTCAGGACTTGCCTTCCCTTGAGTAACTAAGGAGATTTATAACCCCGCATGCCCGATCAATCAATCAATCATGGGTTAAGAACGCTTAGGAGAAGTGTTCCATAATCTATAGTATAGGCAAGCTTTCTCATTTGGACATTACAACAACTCAAATATTTTTTTGAAGTTTAGGACAACCTAACTATGAGACCCTACTTCTTTCTCTATTGCTCTATTGATTGGATGGATATAGATCTATGTACTAGGCCCCCACCCAGGTGTCTTGTACTTTTATATCTGTAGATATTATTGTCCTATCACATGATGAAGGTGATTTTATATACTACCCCCTATTAGCTAACATTCATTGGCTGAGAGGCGGGTTGAGGTAAACCTATTTATTCATGGTACTACTGCAATAAAAAATGGGGGGAATTCGTAGGATTTGATTGGTCTTTATGGGAGAATATGGTATGATTGTATGATTCATTTAGATCGTCACTATGGCTATGTTTGGATGGAAACACAAAACTAGAAATATCTAATCCATGCCAGTACTTTATTAATGATGCTTTTATGTACCATGGTGTCATAGGATTATTAATGTTATTATGTGAGTCACGATGATGGAATAAATAATCTTCCTTTGGAGAAGTAGATTATTCATGAATGGGCGATAGGTGAAGATATTTATCTTCTCCACTATCTCTTTTTCGAGGCCCCTCTTACCACACCCCCAAGTGTGGTAGACCTTTGTGTGTACCATCTGTCATATACAAATATATGGTCGGTACCTGCTTCGTATGTATATGTCTTCATGTGGACATGATATCTTCATTCGTATATAAGATATTTTCTTTTCTTAGAATCCATCAAAACTTCTTCTACAGGGAATGTTGGAGAACTGTGATCTGGGTCATAAAATGCAAAGTAAGGAGAGTTCGGATCATGATATCCAAGTGCTTCATCTAGAGAACTTGGATCTAGATCTACAAGAGATAAGTTGGGAGAGATAGGATCTGAGATAAACAACAAAGAAGTCATGGAGAGCCCAGGTCAGAGACAAATATCAGGATTTTAGACAATATCTTAATCGTGATCATCCTTTTATAGGTAAGTGGGGGGGAAATCTCAATATCCATATCTTTAGAGTACAAAAAACAAGCATCAACCACTCCAATATAGTATTTGATTTCGAACATAAGAGGTGCATAATTCCAAACCCTTTATGTGGGCACCAGGTGAACATTATTGCGATCTCTTGGAGCTTACCTTACACTTGACGAGAAAGAACACTCATAACATGATGGAGTTTACATCGAACGAGTGAGAACATAACCCAAGGGAGGTAGGTCGGTCTGGAGAGGTCGCATTTATATTCTTTGAAGCATCATCAACCCATCGAATATATATATATATATATATATATATATATATATATATATATAATTTATATTATGAATAAGAATCATCCACCCTTTAACTTGATACGGAGATAGGATGAATTGAGTCATCATTCCTTGATGTGAATGCTAGAGAAGCTTCACTTTCATCTGAATTTCACACTGGTTGGATCAGACCCAACCGGGGTCAGCGGTATCACCCAAAATTGATAGGAACAAAATAGTAATTCTTCCTTGGCGTTGGGGCTAGGGCCTTACCCTTTGTATTTAGGTTAGGAAGGGTGACATCCCTATCACTTAAAGTATCGGTAGGAATCAAATCATGACCATTCATTTAAGTAATAATAACATATGATGAACTGGAGAATCACGTTTGGGAGCTAAGGTTAGAGGGGTGGCATCCCTATCTCTTAAAGTGGGGGAAAAATTTTCAATTTTTTTGTGGTACAGTATGCATCTGAGTCTCTATGGTCATTTTACGATGGACTGGTATATGAGACGCCTAAGTGTTTTTACCCTGTAGATGCATCTATATTGGGTTCTCTGGTATTGATATTTCTCTTAACTAGATCTTGTTGCATTAGACCTGAGTCACTATCATTAGATTATGGAGGCTTGGGATTGAAGGAGAGATCTACTTTGGGAGGAGAAACTACACCCAAATCTAGGTTTGCTTAGTCCGGGCTATGACAGTGAAGAGTGAATCTTCCTACCTAGAGGATTTGGAGTGAGGGAATGAGTCCCCTACCCTATGAGATTAGGTTTTCCTGATAGCTTAAGGGAAAGTACCTATAATGAGAGGAGACAAGGGAGACTGGGTGGAGGGGAACATGAGCTATGGTGGTAGGAAGGAAAAATGGGGCGAGGGATGGGGGATGATGAGGCAAGAGGAGGATGAGCCAAAACCCAATATTATGTGTATAGAGAGACAAACCTTTTAGATTAATTTCTCCCCCTGGATTGTTCGTCTAGTCCTCGAATGGGAAAGTGGTGTTTGGTACATTTTTCTAATAATTGCAAAAGATATTTTCAAAAATGTATGGGGATTGGGTGGGAATAATATATTCAACGGAAACGAGAAAACAATGTTTAAGGAAATCCATTCAAAGGAATATCTTACATAGATACAAAGCTTTACATAATCAACCAAGCTACCAACCTTCAATTAGTCACCTAGAGCCTCAATCAGTCGCCACAAATGATCAATTTTGACTAGTTTATGTGTTGTGGGTCGACATTAACAAGGCTAATGGGTCTTAAGCATCGGGGCCTCTTTGTAATGGTTACCCCACTTTAAAAACATGCATATCAGAGGTCTGTGGAAGAGTTATGAGAAGTGTGTTTCAAAGGATAGCAGCAGGAATATATAGGTGATGAAAATAAGCACTTGGAATCTCTTGTGAGTATGAGTGTTCTTATCTCATTTTGGGCAGTGTCAAATAAGTATGTGTAGAAAGGGGAGGCTCCAAAGGGTTGGGTCAATGCTAGCGAGGTTGCACCCCCTGCTCAAGACACATAGAAAGTCCATACTTATGGTGGACGTTGAGTAGGTGTCAGTATGAGTCAGTGTCTCTTGTTGGTTCTTTCTTGAATACTTTCATTACCTCTATGTATTGCTGGTGGTCCTTCTATCATTTTTTATGTTCCCAATTCCAAACCACTAATGATTTCCTCAAAACCATTTTTGTTTTCCCTACGATTACTATCAGGCACTATGGTTTAAACCTAGGAATGGCTCCAGGAGAACGAACATATATGGTAGGGAAATGGACTTTGGAATGAGAAATAAAACTATTTCAGAACAACACACTCTTCTACTCACTAACTATCATGAGGACCAAACACCTTGCAATTTCTTCAACCTACTTTTCACACTCTTTCTCAAGCTAACTATGCTTTGAGATGAAACCAACTACCTATTAAACACTTGATTACATTTCCTTGAATATGCTTGTTTCTTCTTAGAATTTTACCCACGCTAATTCCCTAACAAGCTTCATACATACTTCCTTCAATTGTTGTTGTTGGGATCCCCTAGTTCGCCTAAGGCAGGATTGGCTCTGATATATTTTTCCATACAACACACTGGTCAGGGTTTCCAATAGACTATTTTCTAACCAACCTGTTATTCCCATTTTGTAGGATAACTAAGGAGATGATGGCTCGAGGCCCTCAGGTTGCATACATGGAGTGCCGAGAGACCACATGACTAGCAGTGTCCACTTCCACGTATGGAATCCCACTCTATAACCATAGTTTGATCCATCGTCAACACATCCACCACACCAACTAGCTTCTGGAAGGCACATGGGTCTTTCTCCATGTGGTACAAGTAAGGTATTATGGCAGGTAATCACCCTACTATTTAATGAATTTATGCATGTTGTATTGAAGATGCTTTTGATTATAGAACGCATGCATGGAAATTATGATTTTGACCCTATTTCACCTTGGTGAGTGTCATCGATTTCCTAGTAAGTGGCCAATTTTTGGGGAAGGGATGCAACTGGGGGTCCCTTGAGTGGTCATCATACCATTCCTGACCATACTTATCACTTTTGCTCATCAATTTCTGATCAAATTTCCCTCTTCTATTCCCTTTGACTTTAGCAACCCAAGAAGGTCATGTACCTCATTTCATGGGAAGAAGGGGCTGAAGGACCAAAGGGATGGTGGTCGGAAAAAGATAAAATCATAAAATATAAACCTTCGATATGCTCGCCCAAACAGGTCTTGAGAGCATTGAAAAACTTCTCCTAAAGAATCAAATACCAACAAAAGAAAAACAACATTATATACATGTCCCCACTTGTTGAGGTGTGTACACTCATGCAGTGTCCCTTTCTTTCCTTGCATATGGCACTCTGTGCACCTCTAGCTTCAAAGTGGACCTTGCGGTGCTTCCCCCCAAGATAATCAATTCCAATTTAAGGAGTACCTAAGGTTTTGGACTATTAATTAATTAATGTCAATGAATGGGCTTGGAAAAATGATGTATTGAAAACGAAGGTGCATGACACCCTCTATAAAGGCACCCTTAGATGAGACAATACGAGCCCTTGTATGCCATGAAACCCATTGACCTATGAAGTCTAAACCCCTATCCACCTCATCATCCACTACATGAACTTGAAGGGGAACCTTTGGGAGAATTCCCTACTTGAGGGTTTTGGTTTACCCAATAGGAATTTTATGACACGCCTACCATACCTAAAATTGGTCAATTGTATAGGATATTTGAGCATTTGTTTAATTTTTTGAAGTATTTTTTATGCACATTTTTAGATGCCTTGTTTATAATATATGGTTTTCACTTCCCATGATATTTTTACTTGATATCTTTGGAAGGAGTACCCATTTTTTTTGTAGGACCTTGCTTGGTTGAAAGATCTATAGGAACATGCCTAGCTTGGGCTTCCATGGGGCTTGAATCCCACAGGTTGGATGCCAAGGGCCCACATACCGGATCATGTTGAATTGCCTTTGGAGACTTAGAAGACACCTTTGAGGATCTATCCTAGCCCCCACAAGCCAAACAAATTTAATAGGAGGGGAAAAATGTCACTCTTTGGGGCTTGACGTCACCTAGGGCTAGGGTTGGTGGTGATGGAGTTGTTTTTCATTGACACTTGGCATGATTTGTCTAGAGGAGGCATGGATTGACCTTTGTGCATGAAGAGGAGGCTCTATGAGCCCCAATGAACTCCACTTTCTCCTCCAATGACTTGGAAAGTGTCAAAATGTCTCGCTAAAGGGGCGACATCATCTTGTTTTAGGGTTTGTAATGTGCAAAAGTGTAAATTAAATATTATTATTTGTGTAAAGGGGAAAGATAAGGGTTTTTGACCCCTTATCTTATGTGTACTCTAGTTAAATGGACAAACTATGTTTTAAACATTTTGTATAAATAGAGAAAATGTGAATCTCATTTCATAACACAACTCTCCCATTTCTAAGAGGTACTTGGCTGAAATTTGCACCCTCTTGGGAATTTTTGGTATCTCTCTCTCTTGCAAATGATTTTTGGTGTTATCTCTTGGTGAATGGATGAAGTGAAGTGATGCACACCTCTTGAAGGCTTGTTCTTTTTCTCTTAGATGGAAATTTGCACGGTGAACTAGGGTTTGATGTCTCTTTTCTTGGAATTGGTAAGGAAAAATCTGCATATGTTAGTTATTTCTTGATCATTCTTGGTAATTGTTGGTGGAAACCCTAGGAGGAGTATGTTGGATACACCCTCCATTTATGCTTCATCTTATTTTTAAGGTTACAAGTCATTCTTGAACAAGGGTTTCTAGGAGAAGTACAAGTGTATACACCCTCCTAGAATTACCCTAAGTTTGTTGGCATACCCTAAGGAGTAAGAGGATTTATACCCCTAGGGATATTGTTGATTAAACTAGTGTTTTAAAGACCCCATTCACCCAATTTTAAAAGGCACTAATATTATTTTTTGCATTGGATAAATAAATTATTTGCCTCTATAAAGGTGATTTAATGAGATACTAATCTTGTTTCAATTGGATAATTTTCTACTTTCTAAGGGCTTGTCAAGGCCATTAGGGAATCTTGATTGGCCTAGTCTTATTAGAGTTGTATCTCATAAAAATATACATCCATTAGGGATGCAACAAAAACCCTCTTTACTCACTTGTAACTTGCTTTTCAACCGTCAGAATTTGCCAAAAGTTTGCCAAGGTAAGTTTTGGTGGTTTAATTTCTTGCTATAACAACTTGTTTGCTAAAGCCATAAGGATGCAAAATATCTCCGCAATAGAGTTTACTACAACATTGTTTATTTCTAAAGTCTTATGCTTGTTTACTTGAGTATTACTAGCTTTTATCTAGTTTATCTCTTGCATCATTTGTTGGACTTCTAGAAATTGTTTAGTAGCTTTAACAATTAGTTTCTTGCTGATATATATCTTTGTTTATTGTGGAAATTAGGGACAACAAGATTAACTTTCTTGTCCACCTAACATTGTATATGTATATTGGCTTGTTCTTGTGTCTCGTGTAGGTACACCAGTCTTCACATGGACTCTTACCTCTTGGAAACATTTGGCTACCATCAAGACCTCATTCAAGCCCTTTTACACACTTAGTAACGTGACCTATAGGGGAATCTATTCATACATCTCACTTTGTTATCTCATTTCCTCATAAGGTCATCGAGATTCCTCCCTTGAGGTGATTCTATCATCTCTAAAGTGACGATAATAATTGGCTAAGGTGACAGTGGGTAGGTGTTCTCTAATTTGGAACCATTTGGTGGTTGGGTCAAGATTTTCCCAACCTACAAATTGTGTGATAACATTTCGGTGCCATTGCTAGGGAGGATTTTGAATCCTCATTCGAACCCTAATGACACTTGGGAAAGCTATCCCAAAGTCATTTCCCTAGATTTCCTGACGACTTCACCTAAAGGACATTCCCTTTTCACTTTTGATGAGCTCTTCTTAAATCTCATTTGAAAACTCCACCTTCCCAGAACCCCTCCTCCTCTAATCCTTTTCCCCCTGGGAGGTTCAAAACTTGTAAGGTCTACTAAAGAAGGCCTCCCCTCAAGTCTTTAGTTGTAAAAACCCTCTTCCATGGTACCCTTCCCCTTGCTCCAATGGCTCGCCCTTGGAAAAAGGACCTCTACAAACTCCTTAACATGGCCACCATCCTTGGATACCCTAATGCAATGCCAAAAGAATCAAGCAAGTGGTTGCCAACGTTCCTAGGAAAAAATGTAGTGATTGTTGAAGATCATCTCTACACCATAGACTGGACATCGATAATGGATAATTCGTGCATGAGGATGTAGCCATGAAGATATTGGCTTCGTCGCTGACTGAAGAAGCTCTCATATGGTTCGTGGGTCTTCCGGATAAACACATCACATCCTATGAATGTTTTTCCAAGTTTTTAAGAGCAGGTGGACGACAAAGAAACACAGTGGTATGCTTGTATCCCAATTCAATCAGATAAATAAAAAGGAGAATGATATAGTGAGTGAATTTGACACCATATTCGACAGATTATACAGTCATATTCCAACAAATTTTGTCCTATCATTGCAACAGTTCGTCTCCAATATGTGAATGCATTTGATGGGAAGTTTTGTTTTATTCTGAAAGACAAGAAGCCCACTTCTTTGGAAAAATCCAAAGAATACAATAGAAAGATTGAAGAAAATTTATGTGACTAAAAGGTAGATCATTTTCAGTATCCTCGTGTCAAGGTAGAATGAAAGACTAAAGATTCTAGTAGTAGTGCTCATGTTCTGGTTTCCCTCTTGACCCAAAATATAGATCAAATGAGTACTCAATTTTGATCAATCACAAAATAAGATCATGGTTCGTTTGACTATTGTGGAAAGAAATCAATCTACCTCCAGACCTCAGTTTACCAGACAACATAGAGATGCCACTGGTTCGAAACCAAGGCCTCAACAAGAGGAAAAGGCCCATGATACTTTGAAACCAGTTGGGATGGTTGACACATAACAAGCATATAGGTGTCTTCCATGCCAATATCCTCACAGAGAAGATGAGTGTCCCCGAAGATACAAAGATTCTTCTAGCAATATGAGTTTCATGGATATGATCTATAGTTTCCAAGAGGAAGATGTCACACAGGAACAGATCGACGAATCCAAAAGACAGGGGGAAAGAGAGAGAGGCTTCGGGCCTTGAATCAATTGACAGACAATTAGAAGAAATAGCTAAGGAAGAAGGAATATTTGACCTACACTAGAAGAAATAAAGTTGTATCCCCTCCATCACATCTTGTCATTCCACCTCCATCTACAGAGAAGGTGGTCCCACCAACTCCACCAGAAATACATGATTTGATTTCTAAGCTAGCTCCCACAAGTGAGATTTAGTTGAGCATATATGTTGCAGCCATGTTTGGAAAATTGAATATGATAGTCTCGATGATAGAGATGTGCAAGATCTCTTCTGTAAAGAGGGAAGTTTTGAAGTTGTTACAGATACCAAATGAGAAGGAAGACCCTACAATCATTTTGAATACTATGTATCTTGATCGGAAAAACGACAAAAATGATCCTGTATATCTTTCATTAGGCATGAATGGCCTCCACTTGAACAACTATATGTTGGATTCTTGGGCCTCCACGAATGTCATGCAATTGAAGGTGATGGAACAACTTGGTTTGAAGACAACTCGACCCTATGGAACTATATGTGGCATTGATTCTAAAAGGGTCAAGCTTTATGGGTTGTGCAAGGACGTTGATGTATTTTTGATTGATTTTCCACATATCAGCCTCCTCATGAACATAGTGGTGATCGATGTTATGGATTCTTGGGGGATGCCCTTATAGAGGAGTTGGTATGTTTCCCTTGGGGGTTTCATTAGCATGGACCTTACCCATGCAAACATCCCCATGGGAGATGGGAATTTTGAGGTATTATACAGTCAAGAGAGATATGACAAGCATGTGATTGATCCCAATGGTCCCGACTACACAAGTGAAGATCAATTTTATGAAGTCCCATATGCCATTGAGTACAATCCACGGGACTTTCCTTTTATGTAGGAAGACTCCATAGACGTGCTCCTCCCAAGGACAAATGAATACAAAGAAAAAATTGCAAAGTTCCAAGGGAAATATCTAGGGTCTATCCAGATATTGAAGAAAGAAGATAAAGAACACAAAGAAGCCATCAAAAGGGAAGTTAACACAAAACATCCTTCTTATCCATACATCGAGAATACACCTTACATAAATTTCAGTGAAGGAAGTCTTGCACTCATGTGGGACAAGAAGAAGGGCAAGACCAAGTATGAATAGAAATATGATAGCTCGTGGCTTGGCCCTTATCGTCAAGAATAAGTCCGACAAAGAAAAGTATTATTAGACAGCTTTGGATGGGAGAAAGATGCCATTACCAATGGATGGGTCTCTTCTCCAACCTTATGTTTAGATCACTTGAATTCTTCAGGCCCCAAGCCCCAGGAAAGTAGGTGTATCATCTTTCTTTCCTTTCATTTTCATCTTGATTACCCATGTTAGATTATATGTATTTCATTTTTCATTTTTCTCTACTTGCATATTGATTTCATGCTTAGTTTAGAATTTTGATGGTATAGACCTTGCTTCCTGTTACTAGGCTTGCTAGTACAACAAAGTATACATCCTCTAATATATTGTGCTACTTATTCTTGCATTATGGGACAACACACATATCTTTGTAAATCAACAATTGCCTTCCCAACACCAAAATGTTCTGCAACCTTGAAGGTGTGAGCCTCTCTGATAAGGTGTAGTTGTTCACCTTTAGGGACATAGAGCTTATCAAGCTTGTCGAGTAAACCATTCTGGAAATGATAGTCAACCTTTTCGTCACCTTATTCTATGTGAATTTGGTCCTGTAGCTACTGAAACACCTCCTTGAAGTCCTCATCTTCTATGTATGCCTCTTTGTATGCATCATGGGTAAAAGGATCCATGTGCATCAGATTTCCCAAAGCTATAATCTTGGATGTGAAAGCATGTTTTCCAACTTATTTGTGCTACCCTTCTTATAGTTTATGACCAAATGAAATTGTTGTAAAAACTCCAACCACTTGTAATGCCTAGTTTGTTGTAGCTTACTCTAGGCCTGCAAATGTTGTAGTGGTTGGTGATCTGTGTGGATGATGGTCTCCTTACCTATCAGATAATGATTCCACTTTTTGATAGCTTATACCAAGGCATAGAACTCCTTGTCATAGGTAGGATAGTTGAGAAACACCTCGTGAAATACTTAAGAATGATAATAGGTGGGCCTTTCTCCCTACATCAATACTTCTCCCATGGCATATCCGCTTGCATCTGTCTCTGCTTCGAAGGGATTCTATAAGTTTGGAAGTGTGAGAATTGGTGCTTGACTGGTATTTCTTTTCAACTCATCAAAGGACTTCTATTGATTCTCACCCCAATGAAAATTCTTTCCACTAGATATTATAGCGTGGAGTGGTGCAACTACTACTAAAAATGAATCTATGAACTTCCGCAAGTATTGGGTTGCCAGAATAAAACTCCTAACTTCAGTGAAATTTTTAGGAACAAGCCATTTCATGATGGCCTCCATATTTGTAGGATCTATCTTGAGCTCCCCTCCACTAATCACATACCCCAAATAAACCAAATACTGATGAGAAAAATCACATTTCTTGAGATTGGCTAGCAGTTGGTGCTTTTTCAGAGTCTCTAACACCTGCATAAGATGTGAGATGTGCTCCTTCCAGGTAGTGTTATAAACTAGTGTATTTTCCAAATAGACGATAACAAATGAATCTAGATAAGGTCATAAAACATCACTCATTAGGTCTCATAAATGTAGATGGTGCATTGCATAAACTGAATGAAATAACCAACCACTCATATAAACCTTGCCTTGTCTTGAAGGCATTCTTCCATGTATCTTCTTCTTTGACTCATATCTGGTGATATCCTAATTTCAAATATAGCTTATTGAAGTACTTGGCATGTTGCATTTGGTCCAACAGATCATCGATCCTTGGTAGGGGGTATCGATTCTTCAGTGTAATATTTTTCATTGCCCTCTAATCGATACACATTCTCCAAGTATTGTCCTTCTAGGGTAAAATTATGATGGGTGACTCACAAGGTGAGGTACTTGGTTGAATCACACCTTGTTCCAACAACTGATGCAACTACTTCTTCACTTCATTCGCTTCTAGAACAAACTGTCTATACAACCCAATATTATGCAATGGGGAATCTGGAAATAAATGTATTTTGTGCTCCACGTCCCTCTTGGGTGGTAGCCATTTAGGCTCCTTGAACACTCCTCTATATTCCTGTATAACATCCTCCAACTATTGTTTTTTCTCTTTAGTACACCCTTCTAGGGATGCCTTCACTCTCATTGAATCGTAATAGACTAATTTTCTCTTAATAAAATCAAAACATATTTTTTATTTGAACTAATCAACTTCTTGGCTTGGTTGGCACTTACCAGTGATATATTTGACTTTCCTTTATGCACGTTGATGATATAGAATTTCCCATCCTTGAGCAATAAGTATTGGTTGGCTCTCTGCATGAATATTTCATCCCTCGTATACATGTAAGTGATTCCAAACACTAATCCACATATATCAAGGGGTACTACGTCCAATTCCACTTCATTAATAAAATCAACACTTATAGAAAATTTAATCTTACATTGTTTTGTTACCTTTATCTATGCATCATTGTTTACCCAACCCAATGGATAGGGGCTAGGATGATCAAGAACCTCCAATCCAAGCTTGTTGACCATATATATTGTTATGAGATTAGCATGTGAACCTAAGTCGAATAGAGCATCTATCTTGGTATTCATGACCTGAATCTTGATGTGGAAGAGCTTGGTCATCTCCTTCTCTTCCTAGTGATGAAGGCTATTCAGATTCACCTACTTTTACACAAATGTGCAAACAATATTTTCATCTACATATGAGATAATTTCAACCTGGTTGCTCGAATATGTGGCTAGAAGGTTCTTTTTTCTTTTCATCCTTCTTGCATTTCTTTAGGCTCAACTCTGGATGTAGTTTCAAACATTCTTCCTCGATGTGGCCATCAATGTTGCAATTATTGCAATGGTTGTTGGGATATTTTCATTGATGTGTAGTGGATGTTGTCTTTTTATCTTTTCCCACTTGGTTGCCCCTTCTTTTGGCCTATCTTTTCCAGGTATTGTGCCTATACACACGCCTCATCGATTGTCCTTGGATTGAAGAGAATCACCTACTTTCATAGATGACTATGTAAACCCCCAAAGTACTTGAGGAGTACATATAGGTTCTTGGGAGAGATACCCGACATTATGGCCATCTATCTGAACTCAGTGGTGTACTCTTGTACACTCTCCCCTTGCCTCTGCCGGAAGTAGTGCCACTGAATCCATCAATCATCTACATACCCAATATGGTATAATTGGGACTTGATGAGGGTTTTGAAGTCCTCCCGCCTAGTTATTGGTGGATCACCCTCCAACCTAAGTGTTTATGTGTGGATTTCCCATCAGATTAAAGCATGGACCTCTAACTTAAATCTAGCAAATGAAATTTTCCACCCTTCATCTATATGGTGAATGCTAAAATAAACTTCTAGTTGTTGCAACCAATGATTCAATTTTAATGCATAAATATCACCTTGTTATGGTGATGCAAGGATTTATGATGGTCATAACTTTTGACTCGATTATCCGTTTGGGATGAAATACAGGGAGTTGCGTCTCGAAGACTTCACTACCAAATTCCTTCATATAAGACCTCAAATTGGGGTTTCAGTGTTTTTTGGGGAATTTTTAATTAGTAATTATCAATTATCTCTTAGTTTATACACCTAATCATAAAAACGAGTTGACAAATAGTGTCGTTCTAGCTATCTCTTATTTATTGGTTAGTTTTAGACTCATGCGAGAATTTTCTAAAATTAGTTGTTTTTCTAAAATCAGTTGTTTTCGAAAATCTCAAATAGTAGTTATAAGGGGTTGAACTTCCATTGTAATAGTCAGGATGGAGACGGAATAACAGAGACTTATTTTTCATTCTTGTGTGTTTGCATGGTTTTTATATCTTGTGAACGAATCCAAGTTTATTGGCTACATCATATGGCTTTATGTCCACTTTAGTGTCCATATTGAATAGGGATTGTGAAGAGTTAATGGCACTCAAACTCGACTACTCTTTCTCAAATTTCTTCCACGAATCCTTTCCCGAGTATTCCTAATCTCCCGATTTCCCCTTTGATTTGATCTCTGAGTTAGATCCTCCATCATCTCTGAATGGTATGAGCTTGCTTGCTATAGCCTCCATGAGGAGGTTCATATTGTGATTGATGTTAGAAACTTTCACTTCCAACCATTCAAATCTCTCTTCTGCTAAATCTCGAGGGTTATTATGAAAAGACTCGTTCGCCATGGCTAGGGTTTCTACGACTTCTCTTTTAGTCAATTCCTGGATCCTGCAAATTCCCACAAATACCCAAAATAAAAACCTACTTTGATACCAATATGATCTATAAATTGTTGTGGATATTCCACTGGAACAGTTTGTCACAACAGATTAATAAAATACTAAAATCTTTACTATTAAGGTTATTTTTCCTTTAGATCTCCAGAATATTTAGTTGTTGATTTTTTGCTTATGCATGAAATAGAAAAAATGCGGAAAATAGAGAATAGTAAAATACAATCATACCATCCAAAAATAAACACAATATATGACCTGGGAAACCTAATACGAAATAAAACCCAACAAGAAGGTGAGGTTTCTCTACTCTCTTTTCTTTGGTATATAAATTATGCAAGTACAAATAAAGAGGCACTCTTTGTTGCCTTTGACCTATGGACCGTATGGATTCTACAAAATATCTCCTCCTCTATTATGCTCAAAGAATACCACACTCATATGTTCTTCTTGGCTATAGAACAAGATACGGTGCAAAATAATGGAACCCCTTCTCCTCCTAGTGGTTTGGTATTTAACATAGCTCAATAGCCATTTAGGGGTAGGTTTTTGACTTCCTCGACCCTCAATTGTGATAGGGTTTTGAACCTTCTATAATATTCTTGAAATTACATATGTGGCTAGCCCCATATGCACGAGTAATGGGGGATGATGTGGCATCCTCTTGTATCATGGTGGTCAACACGATAGGTCAACTTGCATGAGGCATAACTTTTGTATACAAGCTCTTATTGATGCAATTTTTGCACCGTTGGAAAGGTCTCGATGTGTAGAATAGAATCACAATGTCTAAACTATGTTGGGAAAGTTTTAACCCTAAAAATATTGTTTGATGCCTTAAAATGGACCTGGAAGGTTTCAGACTCCAATTTTCCAAACTGGAACTTGCCACTAAAATGGCCCTGCAAGTTGATTCCTCCAATTTTTTCCACTCTAAAAGGATCAATACAGATGACAAACAATATAATGATCTAATCTGGAACAGGGAAACGATAGGATAATAGGAGGATTGCGAGGGTGAAGATGATGGGATAAGCAGACGAGCCAGATTCTGGACAAGAGGGATGGTCGTGATAGTGTTCCACACCCATGAATGAACATCCTCTTCCAAAAAAAATTCCAAGTGTAGGTACAAAATGGAGGTTGCATAAATTAAGAAGTGTTATGTGGGTCGCAAAATTTAGGCACAACAATGTAATATGTTAGGAACTCGCAATGATATCAATTTTTTTCTAAGTAATGATATCAAAAAATTTCTATGGAAAAATATTAGGAATGGACTATACGATGAAAATTACATAAGATTTGATCAACACTTATAAGTCATCAATGATGTATATATAAATAATGATTGGTCACTAGGTGAAAAGGTGTGTGATCCTTGGCTTTTCATTAACCTAACTATTAGTAGTAGTAGTAGTATTATGTTTGTCACACTCTCCTCACTAATGAATCCAACCCATTTCAGTAGTTACTACTCAAAATATGTTATCTTATGATAAGATTTTAAAATTAAAGTTTTTATTTTTCAACTTTATTCATTTCTCAAAGGATATTTTTATATTGTGATATTGATATTATTAACTTGGGACTAATTATATGTGTTTTCTTTCATTGTACTATTTTCTAGGAAAAATAAAGATAATCAAATTATTTTCAATATTATTTTTCTGTGTACATTTTCCTTAATTATGAGTATGACTATGTAAATTTTCTGTTATTTATACAAATTTAGAAATAACATTTGGGAAAAAACATTTTATACTTTGAAATTATTATTTCAATATACAATCATGCTTTACATATGTTATGCTCACTTTAAGAAGGTGGCCACTACACAACCGATTTTATTTTAGGCCATTGACTTCAAAATTGCTCATGACATTATTTTGCTTGGGGCCATCAAGCCAAGAGTGCAAGTGCCAAAATGATCTTCATGCACACCAACTAGTACTTGGAATACATTTTGGGCCATTGATCCCATTTGAGGGAAGTGTATTAATTTATAGGTGCTCCATTATTGAAATAGATGATAAAATTCCCCATCAAATGGATGGAAACCATACTTTCTCAAAGTTTGAAGGATGTTTATTCTTTAATTGGTCTACCATATAATTTTTAATGGGTTTGGATGGATATCACATTTCTCCCACATTCAAAGAATGAGAGAGAATGAAGCTATAAATCCAATGCCAATGCATATTCTACTTAGTTATGCTTACCGAGAATGCTAAGGATGCCAAGGAATTTGAACAATACAAGTTAAGTCCTTGTGAACTTACATAGAGAAATAACTTCAAACATCAATTTAATCATTGTGTGAGTGAAGTTTTGGTCATGTCAATACACTTATCTGTTATACTCCCCCCAAAATACTTGTTATTTAAGATCTAACTACACCAACCTAGGCCCACACTCAATCAAGTAGGGCCCATGAATGGTTTATATTCATTTAATTGAATCACCTCATACGCATCTACTTGAAAGTTTCTAATAAACTTCTATATGATATGTTTTTCCACTCTATGACAATAGGAAAAAGCACCTCCCGGGGTAACTTTGTCTTTTCACGTGGATCATCAGCATGGATGTACCATGCTTCTACTAGTCACTGGACATGTTGATGCCACTATTTATTATTGATGAAGATCTAACTTGGTCAACTTTAATAACTACCCTAGTTACTTTGATCCTTTGTCTATTAGGAGTCAACATAGCCAACTTATATTTAATGAAATAGAATTTAAGTTTCCAATTTGGAGGACATGGTTTGGATTGATCATTCATCAAACATATTTAAATATGTACTAGCCTCAATCATTTAAGGTTGATCAATTATGAGTGTAACTATATTGTGTGCCAAGGGTTATAAATGTTGTGTGATTTGGAGAGTTGTGAACTTGTTGTGTGTCCACTAAATCTAATCAATTGAGATCTTGATAAAGAGAAGTAAATGTAGAGTTCTCACTCAATTGACAAGCTTACTATAAATATCTATACAAATTGTAATGCACCCATTTCCCTCTATGCACTTTTGACATTATTTACATACTTGTATAGTAGCGTTTGTATTACACAAAATATAAAAATCACATTATACTTGAATCTAAATCATTTCATAGCCATAAAATAATTGTGAACATTCAACAATATGGATTTACATATGAGAAATATGAGACTTCACTTTATCTCAATTACATATCACATCATTTAAGCAAATTAATAAAAAAAATATACAGTAAATAAGAACTATAACATGTACTAAACAATACAAGATCGTGTAGAAGATAACACTTATGTACTTACTAGAATCCACACATAAATCATCTTGAAGGATTTTCATTCTATCCATAGGCCCATATTATAGAGCCATCCCAAAGTTCAGGGCTTACATGTGAGGAGGGTGTGACCCTCTCTCTTTCCCAATCCTTGATAATGGATGGGTTGATAACAACTAATTCATACATAAATCCTTCATTTCCATAGTAACGACTCTCATGGGCTCCTCTCTTCTAGTTGTCATTGCATCTCTCCACATGGATCATGGGACAAGTTGTTTTCCCTCTCTACTAGTCTCTACTACACATATATCTTATGAAACACCAACTTGGTCCTCCCTACTATATTATTGCAGCTTCCCACAAGGATCACGGGACAATATAGTTTCCTACTTACTAGCCACTTCTACACAAAGATCATGGGAACGCCAAAATCATCCCTAATAGCCAATAGCCACTACTACAACACCTGCATAGATCATGGGACAAGTTACTTTTACTCTCTTGTATCTTATGCTACACATAAAACACTATAGTCCCCATGATAGTTGCTACAAAAAATTCCCACATAGATCACAAGACTCATGTAGGATATCAATGGTAGGAACCCATAGTTTGTACTCCTTTGTACAACCAACCTTTCTCTCAATGTAAGAGTGTTCAACAATCGTGTGATGGAACATCCCCCCACATACCCAAAGAGAAATAATGAGAGCATAAAGATGGATAATAGAGAATGAAATTCCCTTTTGAATTTTAAAGGGATATATATATGAAATATCTCAACTTAACTTCCCACTATGTTTTTTTACTTGTCACCATGAGCGCCCCCCAACATTGTTATTCATTCTTGGTTATTGTGTACTTTAATTATTTTATTTTAATTAAGAAGAGCACAAGAAAATTGTCTTTTATCACTATGGACATATAAAAAAATTCATAATGAGATAAACATTATCAATTGGCCTTGAATAATTAGCCCACATTATTCCAAACATGAAACATGAAGTATGTAACACATGGAATTTTATTTATCAAGGGGAAAAAACTCAAGGTATTACACAAAGACCTAAGTTTGTGATACTCGGGTCTATAGAGTAATCCCCAAGTCACATTCAATAATAAACAATATTTTATATTTACAAAATGTCATGCAAAGCTGCATCTTCCAAGAACCCATGGATACAATAAGAATGATACATGCAATGCATTGTTCCCTAACTTTGACTATGTGTTTGATTTGGAGATTAACCATAGGTATCTATGGTAACCCACTTTATGTTTTGGTTATGGCTAAGATGCTAGGTGGATATATATATATATATATATATATATATATATATATAATCATGCATTTTCATGGTTGATGTTTATGTCTTGATTGTGCTTGTTGTCTTGATTGTGCTTGTTGGTATACTACATTCATGAGTTGTATGCTGATAAAAAAAATGTTGTGATGTTATGATATGTTATGGGACTTAAATCATGTGTTGTATATTTGTATGTGCATCTACATGGTATCATTCTAACCATGATATTTGGATCATAACAATATTTTGTTAATAACATGTGTTGAGGTGTGTTAGGGTAAGCAAGCACATGAATAACTTTGGTAAGGGAGTTGTTAATGATATGAGGCCTAGAAAGGAGGCCCAAGGCCAGATTAGCATTTGCTTAAAATGATTGGTTAATTGCAATTGCACAGTGTATGGCATGCAAAGTTAGGAGCCTATGTTGCATTATATGTTTGATCTAAATGACATGATTATGATATGCAATGATATAAGGATATGATAAATATGAATGATACAATTAATCAATCACCTAGTATGTTGATACATGTGTGCATGTATATGGACTCCAAGATGGGATCCAAAGTGTGTAGGCCTGAGAACGGTAACCATTGTTGTTGGTCAACTTGTTTATGATTATTATTGATATATTGAGAAGTTTTACTTGATGTGTGTATGTGCCAAGTGCAAGACACTTGGTCGAGCCTTTTCATCTTTGATATCTTATGGGTGTGGGATGCATCAAGTTGTTGTAGGATATGTTTTTTGGGGAGGGGTAAGGAAACATACCTACCTAGTCCAGATGATAGACTTGTGGTCTAATATAGGATATGCATGATCTAGGGAACTGGATAGAGGAGAAATGTTTATTTAGCTTATTATTTTCCTAACAAGTTAAATATAAAATTGACAACAATGATTAGACAAATTGAAAACACTAATGTCAACATAAGTTATTATAAACTGAGTTTAGATAACTATGGCATAATGGAGGGTTTTATTCATGAAGGTTTTTATTGAAGGTAATAGAACCAATGACTATAGCATAGTATGAAATTAAATTACCATGGATGATGGGCCAAACTCACAATCGGTAAAATGAATTAATGGTCGAACATTCAATCATTATATAACAACAAGCAACTTATTCAAAAAACAATAAAATGAATCAAAAATAACAAAAACATAGGTATTCAAAATGATGGGAATCATAAATGACACAAGTCATATTGCAATACTACAAAATTAATCTTAGAAGTTGAAGCAAAGTTAAGAAAACTATAAATTGAATATGAAACAAACATCTACAACCAATTATGAATTATGTAGATTTTAAAATAAACCTTGGAAAGGGAATCGGGGAAAAGAAATAGAGATAGAATGTTCAAAACAAGAAAAGAATGTACTTATCTGACTAAATATTTATTGATGGTCCAAAGAATCCTCTATCTTTTTTTTGCGCCATGCCATCTGATCTATGTTAGCTAAAACCAAAAACCGTGATATGAAAGAAATATTAAATCGCAGAAAAGATAGAAAGAAATGGACCTCCTTAGTACGTCACCATCACTTGTAAGGGAGTTCAACGGGCCCAATGGAGATCACATTGGAAGCCATACCTTTGCCTTCACCAACACGACCACAACCATGGAGCATGGAGCACAGGAATGGGATTCAAATTCAATAAGAGGAGAGGAATCATGGAACACATGAATGGGATTCAAAATCAAGAAGTAATGAGAAGAGAATATTCTTATTATTTTATATGGGATTCCTTGATAACCCTACCCTAACAATAAATTTTGCTTTTAGAAGTAGCTTACGATCGGATTTGAATTCACCTTCAAAATTCACATTCAAAAAGTTTGTTAGGATCATATTTGGATTCATCTTGAGAGTTCGCATTCGAGATTTTTTTTTTTAAATATAATTCAACAATCATTAGCATAGGATATGGTATTATATCAAAGTATAGCCTTAAACTCATTTTAATTGGTGTAATATGCTCAGTTTTATGATATATCTTTATTCCGAATAAAAATATATTGAATTGTAATATTTGAAAGAGAAATTTGTTTAATTAATTTCAAATTTAGTCATTAGTTTTTCATTCTTAATGATTTTGATGAAGATTTGATATCTACTTTTTAATTTTGTTTTAAATTAAAAGTTGAAATATGTTTTGAACGGATTTTAAAATATATATATTTTTTAATATGATTACAAGAAATACTTTTTGAACGGATTTTAAAATATATTATTTTAAATATGATTAAATTTAAAAAAATATTTTAATAACTACTTTTAATAATAATTTTTTTCATTTTTATAAAATATTTAATTAATTTAATATACTAAAAGTTATATACAAATTGAAAGTATACAATAAAATTTTACAATTCAAATTTTAAATTCATCTAACATCATCTCACTCTATAATTATATCATCAAATAACTTTGAAAAGAGAGAAGCTCATGTGTTCATCATGTTGATCTTAAATTAATTGAAACGATCTATGTTACGAGGAAAATCTCTCTATGGCATGAGGTAAATCACAGCAGATAAAAATGATTACAGAAATCAACTCTAATCTCAAGTATTCTATATAAACAAATATGCTAACAAGACAAGATAAAGAGCCTACCTCATCCAGACATTCGATGAAGTCCACCATTGAGCACTTGACTAAAAGCAATATACCTACACCTTGTCTTCAATAACCAAGAAACGCAAGCATATGGTGATGATATATAAAGTTAGCACATTCAATAGCATAGTCCATCAATATTCATAACAAATATGACCATAGAATATCAATTCAAATATTTGCAAGACATTAATTGGACGAGAAAAGAGTATTTCTATTAAAATGTAATCAGCATAAGTGAATGAATTACAAACTTTCGTGTCGGCAAGGTTCGGAACCGAGAAACTAAGTCCCTTCCAGTTGGGCCTCCACCACTTCAATCCTCCACCAAAGGCAAGCTCATATAAGAGAGACAATGAGGTTCTCAATCAAATAGGGAAGAGCTTGAGGGTTGAACAATGTGTTCAGACTTAAAAGGATAAAGGAATGCAGACTCAATATGAAGTGAATAATTTCTCCAGAGTAACTTTTCTCTCAAAGTTTAATTCTTCTCCTCTTTTTCACAGCTTGGATAGGGCCCATTTATAGCCTTCAAATGGAACTGAAGGGTCGAGTTGAAACATTTCCAATACACGGAAGGTTAAGGATCATGGATCTCATGACGTGACATGGAAACCTGACACTATTTTTTTAATTTGGGCACAAAACTTGATGTACACGGGTTGTAATGGTGAGACCTGTGTACACGCATACTATATAACTGTTAAAGCACGTATATGTGGAAAAATATTGTTTTTAGCTCTGGGAACTGCAAAAATGGACTTCAAGTCTGCATAGGGAAATGGAAAAAGGCCTTCTGATCAAATTTGCATAGGGTGAGGAGAATCTTGCTATAACAGATGCCCCCTAATGTGTGAGGTTAGAGGAGTATCTGCGATGGCCAAAATACATTATAATACCCAGAAGTGGAAAAATGGAGACCCAGCTGGATGAACTAGTTGCTCATGAGAATATTACAATCTATACTGACTTTGTGCACATGGCTGCCAATTTGAATTACACTGCAAATTCATGTGAAAATATACCAAATAGTTTTTCATGGCCATGAATAGGCAATAGAAAGGTTGCTACATGCCAAAGGTTGTCCTAGTCACGAACAAGGCCTAGTAAAACTAGCCTCAAAATCAATCTTAAGATATATGTATACGATGGATTACAATCTGATCTCCCATGGTCACTGAAGTCACATGGGTACTAGTCCAATGAAAGATAGCAACAACTCAGGAAAGTTGTGACTACGAACTGATGTCTTCGGGTATTCTACACGATCCACCAAAGGTGCAAGTCTACATTATGTGAATAAAGGAGTTGAGGTCGAACAAAATGAGACTTCGTTTGAATACTGGTCATTAAGGTATACAGTTAAAAAACGTGAGACAACCTACCGATAATGAAAGTAGGTATCAAGGCACCGAGTACATTCTTACAAGCGTGAATAAAGGAGTTGAGTTTGAACACTTGAAGAATCCATTGATTAGGAGAAATTGATGTATTCCTAACTGTCGATGGAGAGAGAACCTACCACTAATGAATGCAAGCCTCTAGGTACTCATAGGACTCTGGGTCTCGTTTCCAGAAAAGATGGGTTGAAGTCGACGGAAGGAGACCCGCTGAAAGGAGAGCATTGAGGCATCTCTCATCATTCAGCATGAGGTACAAAGAAGGAGCTTGATGATTTGGAGGAAATCGGATGAAGAACATGTTCATGAACCAACAAACCTGTGCATCTTTCACATGTGCCAGATGCAAGCAGTACACAAAAAAGACCCTTTGAATAGCAGCCAATAAGGAAAACTGTTGACAAAGGCGAGGAAACCACCAATAAGGATAATGGCATCCAAGACACTGCATGAATCCAAATGTGTGAATAGATTTCTTTTCGTTGAACATAAGGGAAACCCCCCAGTCAGTGACCAATAATGAAATGTCGACTGTTGGGTTCAAGGTTACCTACCAATGATGAAAGTAGGACCAAGGTGCACAATAGGAATACAACTTCAGGTAACTCTGAGACGCACTAAGGGTATGGCCGACAAGCAAAGTCAAGAGTTCTGAGGAATGGTCAACACATGTTGATAGACATCCTTTGAACAGGAGCATGAGACATATGGAAGACTCTGGCAGCATAGATTCAATAATGAAACTTTGTGATGCAGGAGGCACCAATCAAACTCTCCATAGGGATTGGAAGAGTAACTAGTCATGGGAGTAAACTCTAAGTAACGAGCTTAGCTTCTTAAAGTCATGCTAAACCCAAAATTTTGATGACAAGTGGACTCAAAAGTTTGTGCTCTGTTCAAAGGCGACATGGTTGTTTCCAATATAAGATAATATTATTTTCTCGTCTGTTGTTTTTTAGTTTTTCATAGTCAAATGAATGCTATGATACAAAGGAGGAAGCAAGTGTCGCAAGTAAGCAAATAGTTCCAGCAGTGGAACATGCCTATGCTCAATGCAAGGAGGTGCATGTAGGACATGGACACTTAGGGGAATGTTTCCTCTTGGGTATAGGGTGTCAAGCTGCAAAGGATATAAACAAAGCTCTTCTTGGTTGATGATGCAAACTACTAAGGTGATAGGATTATAATGCAAAATCGAGAACCGACAATAGGCTCAATATTGCAAGAAAGAGAATAATATGCAATTACAACTTAATGCCAAAAAATGTCCTTTTTTGTAATCTTAGTCTACTTGGTTAATGGTCTCAGGAGTAATTGTAAACAGAATTTCACCATTGTGAGATGCAATGGCTCTTTGGCTTGGAAGATAAATAGCTTGGCATTTAAGGATGAATTCAGGGAAAGGGTAAGTATGGGGAAACTTGTAGAGGGGTAAATTGGATTCCCAGAGTCCAATTTTGTCACTCTAGTAAAGTAAATTATCCTTCATCCAGAAGTGTAATTTGAATAAATCGAATTTACACTTAGGCTCTACAACTTTATAATCCATGTCTGCCAGAGGAATGTGGTCAAGGTCAATTAGAGGGGGAACCATTGGATTTTCAGAGGCATCGACAAACTTGGCTTTGGGAGCCATAATTGAAAAACTAGCAATAGAATAGGTTAGAAATGTTGTAAGTACCGGGAAAATAGATCGCCAGTTGAAGGTAAGTGATGGCAGTGGTAGTCTGGTAGTAAGCTTTGCTCGGTCTTCATGGGTTCTCAATCAGCAAATAGTGTAACAGGGGGGGGAACGGGGGGTTTTTGTATGTGCATGGATATATGTTAGGGCGCAGGACTGTTACGGGACAACTAACGGTCATAGGGAAGGATTTAATTGGCTAACAGATAGGAGGTGTGGGGACAGGTGTCGTGTAGAGAGAGGTGGAGTAGCAAGGGAATGGGTGGTATCGGGAGTGAGTTAGGAGGATTTCAGAGGGGGTAGTAGGTGGTTTGTGATGGTCGAAGGGGGGGATCCAAAACGATGAGGGAATGCCACGTTAGGTGGGGTCGGGATGGTGAAAAAGAACTTTTCAGACCCCCTCCATTGATAAAGGTATGTAGGTCGGGGGGGGGTGAAAACAAATGAGGGTCGTCGATTGGGAAAAGGAATAATGTCGTCAAGGAAGATCTGTGCGGAATTTATGCGCTACAAGACAAACGATCTTGTCAATTTTCCAACTTTGGTTAAAACATATGTGCCATAAAGGAAAATATTTTCTTTTGAAACCTTTACATTCTCATTTTATTTTTCCTATACTAATCTAACTTATTTTCATCAACTTAGGGTGCATTTTAATGTGCATACCTTGTTTAATTTTCTCTGAAGGGAAAATTTATCTAACCTATATTCTATCCTATGCATCTAACTAATTAATCCAGTGTAAACATTTGGATTAATTTCTTCCTCTACCTAACTATTTTATCCAAGATTAAAAAGTTTGGATAAAATTATTCTCTAACCTAACAACAGAAATTGAAAATTGTTTGATCATGATTAAACTGTATGATTAAAACAAGGATCTAGGAATGTGGCATTCAAATTTGCAGCAATTTCACACTTATTTTTCTTTTCATGGGGTTTTCTTTTTTTCTTTTTTTTCTCCTTTTTTCTTTTCTTTTCTTTGCTACCGTCTTTTCATTTACATTATTTTTTTATATTTTTCTTTTACTTTTGGAAATCATTTGCAGAATGTAATATTATTTACAATATAAAATCACTGAAAGAAAAATATTCAATCACCATTTGATACTATGAACTATAGGACTCTAACATGACGCAGACCTGGGTCTACAACAGTTGGACAAACTTCCACGACATCGACGGAGGCACCGGGGGGATGAGCCAGTGGGAGGGGATGCTGATAGAGTGCTTCAAAATGTGCAAGGCAACCTGTCTCGTTTGACGCAAAGGATTCCCATGGTTCAGGTAGAGGATCTGCAGGAGGCGATGCAGTGGCAAGTGGTAGGTGTGCCCTATGCTTGGGTATGACTCTTTCGGCGTCTCTCAAATGCCATAGTATGTTATCATGACACACATCCGACGCCACAGGTGTAGATGTCATGATTATTGTATGATCGGTCGTATATGTATTTTGAGGGTGTGAGCCCCAATTTTGTACTATAACACCATATTTTTTAGAGAGATGAAATATATTAAAACAGTAATCTTCGACTTTACTTATATTACAATGTGTACATTGATGAAAGTGTTTTATTTGATTTATTTATGTGACAAATGCCAATCTAAAACAAAATTAGCATATGGATCAGATACATAATTAGAACTTCTAGGTACATGACGATAAGTAATAAAATCAAAATGTAATTCCAAAAGTCGTACCCATAAGAATCGTTGGAGTAGAGTAGGGTCTCACACACGGTAACTTTTGTTCAATTGACATTCTACTAACTTGGAGTCCAAGCGAACTTCTAAAGAGTGAATACCATGTGAGATGGCATCGCACAAAAGTTATATAACGGTGCTATATTCGGCCACATTATTCGTGGATGGCCCTAGGAAAACGCCACCTGAAGACACCAGTAGACCCTTGGGTGAGTAAACAACCCAAGCAGCGGAAGCCAAGTTCTGTGTATGACGACTGGCCCCATCTACGAATCTTAAGTAGACCGAAGACTCCATTGACATTTGCCAACCAAGGGAAAACTCGATAAGCAAGCTAAAGATAAAAAAGAGGGAAAAGATATATACATTAAAATACATTAGTATACAAAGAGTTATGCCCAATATTGGGGCTTAAGTATAATATCTTTTCAAGTAGTTCCCATTCCTGGGCTCATCCAACATATTCCCTTCGTAACCTTCTAATTCATAGGCTCCTTTTTCTAAGACACGTCGCACGATATAGGGACCGTGCCACATGGGTTTAAACTTTCCTGCCCCCTATGATTCTTTGGCTTGGTTGTACAGAAGGACCAAGTCACCCTCAGTTTACTGTCAAGGATAGACAAACTTATCATATTATACCTTGACACGTCGTTTATTCGCTTCGATAGCCGAGGAGACGTCTCGACGTTGCTCGTCTAGACTCTCTAGGTGTACGAGGCATTGTTCGAGATTGGAATTGTCAGATAGGATTGCAAATGCCAATATAAGAGAATGGATTTCGCATTCAATAGGTAGGATCTACTCCACATCGTGCACTAACTGGAAAGGAGAAAAAATGGTGGAAGTCTTAACCAAGGTTCGGTATGCCCAAAGTACTGGATAAAGCATGATATGGCAGTCAGATTTTTCTATGGCTGGCAACTTTTTGTAAAATGGTCTTGAGAGACATGTTCACGGCCTCTACTTTTCCATTTTCCCAGGGGTAGTAAGGGAAGAATGACCATGTTTAAACCCCAGTTTCAATGCTAATTATTTCATCATTTCGTTCTGAAAGTGACTACCATGATTAGTGACAATCTCACTCGGGATTCCAAACCTGTCTATAATTTGATTGAGAACGAAGAAAGAAGCAGTCTTACCATCGGATTTAACTGTAGGCATGACCTCAGCCTACTTAGTAAAGTAGTCTATGGCCATGATAATGTGTCGATTCCCCCCAGCCAAAGTTGGGTTGCAATCCACAAAATCCACCCCCCACTTGGTAAAGGGACCAACAGTAACGACTGGATGGAGAGGGGTTGGATGAGAGCGCATCTTCCGAGTGAACACTCGGTAGGGGTGAAACTTCTTAATCACTTTGACACAGTCTTTAAAAACAGATGGCAAAAAATAATCGGCTCGCAAAAATTTCTAGGTTGTCGCAAGCCCGGATAAATGACCACCACAAGCCCCACTGTGGAGTTGTTCAGAATAGACTCAGCTTCTTTTTTATTCAAGCAACGATGCAAGATACTATCTACTCCTTGACGAGACAAAGTGTCGCCGACGATAAGGTAATTCTTAGTTTGGTATCGTATACACTGTCGGTCATCTCTCGAGAGATGTTGAGGTAAATTCAAAGTTTGATGATAGACAACAATATATCCATACCGGGGGTCTGACGACGAGACAAGGAAAATGTGTTCATCCACAAATGAATCAACATGAATAACATTGTCATCTAACCGAGGGAATTTGGATATTAACTCTGCAAAAACTAGCGATTTATTGGACTTCGCAGAAGCGAAATCGAGGTCAAATTATTGTAAAATGACAATCCATTTATTGTATTTTCCCCCTATGATACATCGAGTAAGGACATATTGAAGTAGATTGACATCGGTAACCATAGTAGTTTTTCAAAGCAATATATAGTTCCGTGATCATTGAAATTTGTGGACGGCAGCCAAAGCTAGATTTTTGACATGAGAATATTTAATTTCGGTGCCAACTAATTTTCGACTAAGATAGTAAATGATGTGCTCAAGGAGCTCATCATCCTCCTGAACCAACACCATACCAATCATCTCTTCGGATGCGGCGATATAAATCAAGTAATCTCTACTGTAGTCTGGAGACTTTAGCAGAGGCATCGATACCAAGGATTTCTTCAAAGGATTGAAGGATTCCTGGGCTCGCTCATTCCAGATAAAAGGAGTGTCCTTCTTTAAGAGATGCATGAAACCCTTAGTAATATTGTCATAGTTCACTATAAACCGTAGTAAAAATTTAGCTTTCCCATGTAAACCTTGAAGTTGACAAATAGTATGTGGGGGAGGCAATTGAAGCATTGCCTCAACCTTTAACAGATACACCATGATCCTTGTCTCAAAGACTAAAAATCCTAGAATTTGACATGACCTAACATGAAAGATGCATTTATGATGGTTCAAACGGATGTAGTAATGGTGACATCTTTCAAAAACTAGTCGAAGGTGTCTAGAGTGATCCACTCCCTTACGAGAGTGAGCTGTAAGATCGTCGAGATAGTCTTCAACTAAATTCTTGAGATCGTGAAATGTGAAGATCATAGCTCGTTGGAAGGTTACTCTAACATTCTTAAGGCCGAAAGGCATCTTTAAATATGTGAATGTACCCCAAGGACAAATAAATGTCATCTTATGTTGGTCCTCGGGCTTAATTTGAATTTGGTTATAGCCTGAAAATCCATCCATAAAAGAAAAATCTTCGCTTCCCGCACATTCATCGAGAATATGATCAATGAAGGGTGTCGAGAAGTTGTCTTTGGGACAGGCCTTATTCAGGTCACGAAAATCCATGCATACACGGATGGTTCCTTGTTTTTTATTCACAGGAATGGGATTGGATACCCATTTAGTCAAGGGAACCGAGTAGATAAAGCCAGCGTTAAGCATTTTTTCTACCTTTGCCTTAATAGCGGGGGCATTCCTAGGATTGACAACTCTAGGATTGAGAGATACTCTCCATGTTTCCTTCGTCATAAATGTCCTGGGTATCAAGTGGAACTATGGCATGATAGACTATCTCGCTCAAGGTAGATCTAAAATCATCTTGTTCGATTCTAGAAAGCTCTGGGAGAAAATAAGAGTGATGGTGCATATCATCCCATGGCCTGTTAGAACCATTCATGGCTTCTACGATTTCTTCATCCGAGGGTAAAGTATCGTCGAGGCAGTCATGTGAACAAGACGATGAAGTGGCCCATACGGGCTCGAGAAGAAGATCTTCCTCATCCCTCTATGAGGTAACAGGATCCGGATCAATGGAAGAGTCAAGAACAACCTAATACGCTATCTTCGTTGTCGATAGTGGCATATCCATTCCATTATGTAACTGACCTTTACAAGATGCAGTCGAGGAAGGTAGGGTCCAAGGATCATTAAAATACGAAGTGCGGAAAGGAATGGACTGCATTGACGAATCAGAACTACTAGACATGGCGTAAATATGATGAACTGATGTCATGAAGTCGAAGCTACCCATAAGGGATGAATACATCCCGACACCGATATTCTCAGTTGTCGGTTGAGAATTTTCGATCATGGGGATCGATGGTCCAACCGATGCATTGGGGCTAGCATACGCAAAGGAAAACTAGTCGATTGTCACAATATTCCCATCATGAGGAAAGAAAAGAGTACGAAAGATGGACGATACAATTGCAGTCATAACATAAATCCAATTCCATCCTAGTAACAAGTTATAGTCAAGGGGCGCATCAACCACCTCGACATCCACATCCATCGTCTTCCCACCTAACTGGACCGGGAAGGCAGGAAGAATACCATGAGGGAGGAAAGAATGACTATCAAAAGCAGTCAACATGTTCAGACATTGGGAAAGGGTAAGAGAGTCGAGGGCTTTCCAATAGACCAGGGACATCACACATGTTGCAACGCCTTCATCAACAACATTGTGTTTGATGGTATACTTTGAGTAACCCAAGTGGATTTGGAATGCCACATGGTAAGGAAAGCAAGGCTTCACATCCATGATGTCAAATTTGATAACTTTAGAGCCACAAGGAACTACAACTCCTAGCGCAGATAACAAGGCATTCCTCTATGAAGGACACGTCTGGAGTACCTCCAGAGCCGACATCACACAAGGGGTTTGACCTAGATCCTCAATAATAGAGTAATTATGGGCGACTCTAGCATTAGGATTGTGGGTAGAGTGCTTGAGTACTCCTTTCCGAATATGAGGCGGGGGCTCTGGTTTTTTGATCTATAAAGACATCTCCAAAGGAGGGGTAGACTCTATACCAAGTACAGTCTGTGAAGAAATGTAATCGTGAGACCAAGTGGCTACATTAACCTCGGACTTAACCATATTGATGCATAGATGGTCATCATCTTGTGTCAGTGGGTTTTGACTCCAACTCACAGCATTTCCAACATTCAAGGAGCTTGAGGCCATGTGTTGATTATGTGGAAAAGGATTAGTCAGCATAGCAGGTGGGAGAGATAAAAGCCTCACAGCTTCCGCAAGTTTGGGGCACAAGTGGATAAGATGATTGTATGTACAAAGCTTGCAGGGAAACTTCACCTTCTTCCTTTCTTTCTTGCCCTCACCAGCATTTTTATTCGACTTCTCATTATTATCATTGTCCTTGGGTTTAATATTATTCTTCCCACCCTTACGATTGTTACCACGTCCTTTCTTTTTATTCCCACCTGGTTGTTGGTTACCATTCGGGTTGTTCGATGATTGCAAAGAATGTACATCTGCCGACTGAGTGGGAGTGGCAGACACAGATAAAGTTGTCCCTCCTACATACTAGTTTAGAGACAACCCTTTCAAGTAGCTTGTCACCAAGTTTGCAAATTTCACATTGGAAGAGCCTACAATGCCATCAGCATGAGGCTCGGGATTTTGTCTAGGGTCATATTTTGACCTTGGTACGTCTGGAAGAATCTCGTATAACATCCTAGACTGATCATATATAATATCTAATTGTTGGGCTTTAAAAATCGCTTCTTCCTTAGATGTAACCCAGGATGTAGAAACATCCTTCGAAATATAAGGTTGTAGAGACTTAAGGAACCAATCTAGCAGGAATTATGAAGGTATGTAAGCCTTGATCAACCTCTTCTGTCTATGCCTCTCTTGGATGTGATCTGAGATATGGGTGGTTTTTTCCTAACGGAAGGCCGACAGAAGTTCTATGCCAGCATCGTAACGAACCGTCAATTGGAAGTGGTTGAGGAAGACTAAAACCATCTAATTAAAAGTTTCATATGTCCCCCCTTGTAGCTCTATATACCATTTCTCAGTGACCCCCATGAGGGTGCGTTGAAATAATATTAAACAAATAGAATCGTCATTAAGGGAGTTCGAAGAGCACCAAAGGTGAAAAGTAGTGATGTGATCATTAGGATCCTCACCAGTCTTGCCTTCGAATTTCATAATATCTGAAGGAAGATTGGTGGGGATGAGGGGCCATGTCGAATCATGACACACAGGGTCATTCATTAATCTAAACAAGTATGGCAGATTGAAAGTGGCTAGAAAAGGGAGACGGGGTTGCGGCATTTGGCCCCAAGCTCCCGAGAAAGAGTGTTGTTGAGGACTCGCAGCCCATCCAGGGTTCTGGTATGCACCATGGCCCTGTCCGGTATTGTAATAACTTTCTCTGAACTGATTCATGAAGGTTTGGCTGGGCACTATTCCAGTAGGAATGTTATGATGAGGGTTGTAAAAATTGCCTCCAACCGGAGTGGCTCCAGGTTGGGGGTTGCCCAAGGTATGAAACTGACCTCCTCTAGGTGTGAATCCGGAGGATATAGATGGATTCCTCATGCCAAACATGTTGGTCGAAATCAGTACAAAGGAGTTAGGTGTAAATGACAGACCGTAAGCAACAGCTTGTCTACCAGGTTGACCACTCCATCTAGGAGAATTAGGACTAGGATTAGACCTAAGGTGAAAAGGAGGAAGGCCTCCAACTGTAGGAGTCATTTGTGGGATATGAGCACTAACAAATGAAAATGAAGTATGTGAAGGAGTCATGTCCCCAAGTCCAATACTAGTATTTGGATTAGATGTTGGGATGGAGGGTGAAAATTTCGATGTGAAATTCAACATACCATAAGAAAAAGGGTTAGAGGTTGTAGGGATGGACTGAATATTGTAGCCCGGCAAGTGACATAGGGACTCAAAAGGGTTCATGGCTATAGGTTGAATATTCACTATAGGACGGATAGGAGTGATGATAGGAACCTCCAGCACTACAACCATAGTGGTTGAAGGTGTCGAAGGAGTGTCATTAACTATAGTGGGTATGGGAGTTGAAGGACTCCTAGTATCTTTCTGACTCGATTCAGTACTCATCCTTGTATGATCACAAGTCTGGTAAGTGGAGGTGTGTGTACCACATTTGATAAATTTACACCTTTTAGAAGGAAAATACTCAAGATGTGATGGTAATCATAACAAGCAGCGAGACCTATGGGGAAGTTGTTCTAGCTCCACGATGACTCAAGACTTGAGACATAAAAACAAATCCTAAGGCCAACTAGTAATCAAATAGCACACCAAAATAAACAAAAGGACAATATGCACACAAATAGGATAAAGTGGTTGAAAGGGGCCTTCCGCCCTAAAGTAGGTATGCCTCGCCCAAGAGGGGCCTGAGACTCCCTGCAAAAGATCGGATCTATTAGAATCAGTTATAAGGGCTCTCATGGGCTTAACAACCAGTCAGTCAGATCCCACCGGAGAGGTAACCCTCCATAAAGGTTGTGTGTTGCATGACCCTTATCTGACCAAGGGTACCTGCAAAATAACCCCTGCAAGTAACCTATGTGGTACCTATGTCAAGCAACTAAGAAACCACAATATAACTGATGCGCAGGCAAAGAGTCGTAAGTTAGGTCCACCGTATGGGCAAGGCAACAAATCCCGAAACCTCAAAAGCACTGGCTCTCACAGAGGTAAAGGTACTAGAAAGATCCCCATATACGAATAGATTCCCATAAATATATTTGACGCTAAGAAGGTATTGGGGGGATATACCCTCAACCAACCTCATGCGACCTCATGCTTAACTCTGGTCTAAGCGGAGCCTCCTGACGTCACCAATTATACAATGGATTTCACCACTCCCTTAGTCAGACACATATGTTGATTTAATAGCCTTGGAGAAGTTTACTCACAAAATCTTAATCCAAGGCTCTAAATCCTAAGCTAGTTTGTGCACCCTAGAAAATAAAATCGTTTCTAATCAATTTTAAATTATCAGCATTGCTTTTAGTGGCCTTGCTTACTCAAAAAGGTGCGGTAGTGAAACTGATGGTGTTATGACTCAACAAGTAAAATAAATGAATATGAATAAAATGCAAAGTCCTAACTTCAATTCCAAATATGATAAGCTTTTCAAAATGCAATTTTCAATTTAATTCTGCAATTCAAAATAAAATGAAATCTTTCCATACATGTACTAAGATCAACGATAAGAACCCAAAAGATCAAATGCCAACAATGCAAAATGCTTAATATTTTTTTATTTTCAATATAAAAGAATGAAAATGCAAGGACTGAACATCAGCTTGATATAAAGATTCTACTAAATGCAATCAGAAACAAACCAAGTAGGATATCAAGAAGAAAACACCCAACGCAAGATGTGGGGAAAATCATTGAAAAGGATGATGAGAAAGGCACCGCCCGAAACTTCAACCACAGAAAGGTTTCCTATCACTCTGTAGGCACTTAACAGTCATAACAGAGACCTAAGAAGACTTAACAACCATCAAAAATTACCCAGCAAACATCAAACTCAGCAACCAAGCACAAAAGAAAGATGGACGCGATTTTTCAAGAGAAAATCATGTATATACGCCTCTTGCAAAAGGACATCACGCATATGTACACGACTGACAGGTAAAAACCCGCGTATATGTATTAAAACACTGACAGGTCAAGGATCAGGCTAAGAAACTTAGACTCAAAATGAACAGAGGTTTTCAAGCAATCAGATGACAAGAAACTCAATATAAATGAGATCAATCCAAGGAGAAAAACACTCCCAACCCCAAAAAGAAGATTCATCCCCAGTATGGTCGCCAATTCTGTTACAAGGAAAATATCTCTATGGCATGGGGTAAACCACAACAGATGGAAATGAATGCAGAAATCAACTCTAATCTCAAGTATGCTATATAAAAAATTATGCTAACAAGACAAGATAAAGAGCCTACCTTGTCCAGACGTTCGATGAAGTCCACCATTGAGCACTTGACTCAAAGCGATATACATGCACCTTGTCCTCAACAACCAAGAAACGCAAGCATATGGTGATGATATATAAAGTTAGCACATTCAATAGCATAATCCATCAATATTTATAACAAATATGCCCATGGAATAACAATTCAAATATTTGCAAGACAGTAATTGGACGAGAAAAGAGTATTTCTATTAAAATGTAATTAGCTGAAGTGAATGAATTACAAACTTTTGTGTCGGCACAGTTCGGAACCAAGAAACTAAGTCCCTTCCAGTTGGGCCTCCACCACTTCAATCCTCCACCAAAGGCAAGCTCATATAAGAGAGACAATGAGGTTCTCAATCAAATAGGGAAGAGCTTGGGGGATGAACAATGTGTTCAGACTCAAAAGGATAAAGGGATGCAGACTCAATATGAAGTGAATAATTTCTCTAGAGTAATTTTTCTCTCAAAGTTGAATTCTTCTCCTCTTTTCCACAGCTTGGATAGGGCCCATTTATAGCCTTCAAATGGAACTGAAGAGTTGTTTTGGAACGTTTCCAGTATATGGAAGGTCAAGTATCATGGATCTCATGACGTGTCATGGAAACCCGACACCATTTTTAATTTGGGCACAAAGCCCGATGTACGCGGGTTGTAATGGTGCAACCTACGTATACACATACTGTATAACTGTTAGGGTGCGTATATGTGGAAAAATATTATTTTTAGCTCTGGGAACTGTAAAAAGGGAATTCAAGTATGCATAGGGAATAGGAAAAAGGCCTTCTGAGCAAATTTCCATAGGGTGACGCAAATCTTGCTATAAAAATCCCTTTAATATATTATAGATTTTAGTTTTTATATTTTTTTTGTTATTTTACATTTTAAAACTTCAAAATTTGTACACACTTTATTTCCATAAAGTCTTACATCAATCTATTTTACATTTTTTAACTTCAAATAAATTTTTATAGTAATTGAGTTATTTTTAATTAGAGTTTAATGATTGGATTTATTTTTTATTAAGTAAATATATTGATGTTTGAATTTTCTTGAGCCAATGTTTCTAGTGGACACTCTACTCATCATTTTTTAACTTGATTTTTCCTTGATAATGGGTTGAGCGTCCACTCGAAACATTGGATGTTTCTAAAAAGTTTTACATAGTTTATCTCCAGAAAGTTCAAGCATCATTGTGACTAACTATGAAAACCTACATACTTGTATATAAATATAGCGCTTATATATACTAGTATAAATCCATCTTGACTCTAGATTTATCATGGGTCAAGAGGGATCATATCTCTATAGGTACAGACCTTTCCTTGAGTTTTTTTTAATCTAAAAAGAGTTTTCCCCTCAAGGGACTTAATCCCTCTCCACACATAATAGATTCAAAGTTAAAACGGATTTCCACAAGTATATATACATGCCATGTGCGAAATCCATGTTGAGCACAGAAGGAATTATACATCTACTTCCTACTAAGCAACACATCATTTAAATGTTTTATCCATAAAAATATTTAATTTATGGTGGACACTGAAATATTATGTTTATGGTCAACATTGAAATATTTTTTTGTTATTAATATATTTTTAAATGTGAGTCTCTCTACATGATAGATACAAAGTTAAGTTAGATTTAAGTTGGTTATGTGTGTGTGTGTGTGTGTGTGTGCCACATGTCAACTCCATGTTGAGTATGGAAAGAAATACACATCTCCCTCATACCTCATATTGAGAAACACGACATTAAAATGTTTTAAACATAAAAAAAAAAAAGTATAGATCCATAATAAAATCACTAAGTGCAAGTCAGTTTGATCCATTAACCCTTCTCCTACTCCTTTTCAAGTATAGCTTCATAATAAAATCATCGAGTTTGAACCATCATTGTTTTATCATTGGGCAAGTGAGAACCACCACTAATATCAACAAGTGATATCTAGTTGTAACCTATCTCTGAGGTGAATATTATACATTTTCAGACATTCTACTGAAAAACAATGAAGTTACAAGTTTTTAGTTGAAACCTTTGAAAATTTACATAGTTCCAAACAAAAAAACCTATCACTTAATTCTTCCTTTGAATTTTTTTTAATAAGAAACCTATCACTGTATTGTTCACTTCCCTATTATTTTGCAAACTTCTATGTAAGAAACCATTTCACTTTGTTGTTCCTAAAAGGTCCATAATGTTTGTCGAGTTTGGGGTAGCATGTATGAAGACTCTAGATGGTGAAGGACAATGCAATTGCAATCACTATGCTACTCTATGTTGTAGTTTTCCTTTGCTTTTGACTTGTCTTGATCACCAATCCAAAATGGTGAACTATCATTCTAATTATGCGTCCATTTTATCGTCCATTGGCTATGCAATGAATGTTGTGTGGAAATCATATGTTTCAAATTAAAAAACAAACACGTTGAATTCATGCATGATCCAAATTAAGTAGTGAAGATTTTATCTTCAATCCAACTGATATGAATTTTTTTAATCCTAATCATAGTTTTAATTAAGAGGATAATGGTTTGAACGCTCCATCTATGCATGATAGCATAACCTTAACATACTTAAAAACCATAATGGTCTTAAAGGGTTATGGACCTAATCGGTTTAGAGAGTGATGGTCATTTTCTATTTTGACCATTATTGAAATGGAGAAATAGTTTTAAAATAATGATCAAAAGAGAAGTTGTAATATGTATGAAAAAAAATATAAATTAAATTGCAACTAGATACTCCAACTAGGTTATAGTATTGAGGATTTATGTATAGTGTTAAGGTTTAAATGTTTTTGGATACCATATAAATCCTCTGATAGCTTTAATGATTATTAGATGGGACATTTGGTATCTTGTGCATACTAGTGACTCGGTGAGCTTCAATGATGATCAAATGGGATAGTGGGTACATCTTGTGCATACTAGAGACTTGTTGAAATTGCCTCTAAGATGTTGTTGTTTAGTTGATGCCATTTACAACAACGTGTGGACCCTCAAGGGATAAGAAGGAGTGGAGTTAGGTGTAGAGCCAAGAGTGGGGCATGTGTTAGGAATAGAACATGTTCATTCGGTTTATGCATTTACCGCCACTTTTCCTTCTTGGGATCTCTAGGAGGCCACTAGTGAAATTAGGTGTCAGAAGTTGTTGAAGTTTATAGGATGGATAGGGCTCTATGATGGAGAGGATTGATGCCAACACCACACGTGTGGTTTCTCATAATGAAAAGAGGATTGAATGTAATATACATAGTCCAAATTGAAAGTGGTAGGGCCACATAATGTTCATTTTCATATGACGAGCATGGAAATTGAAAATCTCATTACAATCATCAAGATCCCTAATTAATGAATATAATCATATTTGTTAACCTCAAAATCTTTATTGTTGAAAACATATATAGGAAAAACATTATAAGCCAATTCGAAACGCATTAGAGGTAGCGATCTACTCGTTTACTCGGTAAACCAAATTGATCCATACCAAATCCACCATGAACCATCAGATCCATACAGTGAGAAATTATTGGCAAAAGTAGGAGGAGAGAACTCCAAACAAGCTAGTATGAAAACTACGATAGGAAACTTAAACAATAATGTATCTGGTGTCGGCCTTTGAATGTAAGCATTTTCTAGCATGAGCTCTATATATTGCAGGGGAAGGTGTAGGTGCAGGTTCTTTGCAGAGCCTACCCATTCCAAAACAAGGCAAAGGACAAGATCAGGAAACTCATTATTTTCCTAATAAGATAAATATAAAATTGACCACAATGATCGAGAAGATTGAGAACAATAATGTCAAACGGGAGAGGGTTTTATTTAAGGATGGAAGGTTTTATTGAAGGTAATAAAATCAGTGACTTTGAGCCCAAAAGATATAACATAGCATGAAATTAAATTACTAGGGATGATGGGCCAAACCCACAATCGATAAAATGAATTAATGGTCAAACATTCAATCATTATATAACAACAAATAGGATAGTGGATATATCTTGTGCGTGCTAATGACTCAATGAAATTCAATGATGATCAAATGGGATAGTGGGTATATCTTGTGCATACTAATGAGTCATTGAAACTGCCTCTAAGAAATTGATGTTTAGTTGCTTCCATTGATGACAACTTGCAGACCCTCAAGGAATAAAAAGGAGTGGAGTTAGGTGTAGAGACAAGACAAGGGCATGGGTTAGTAATAAAACATGGTCATTTTTTTCTATGCATTTATTACCACTTGTCCTTGTCAATCTCTCTAGGAGGCTTCCAACCAAGTTACCAGGCAAACCATCATGACTTATGTTCTAATCTCCTCTTGTTGTAAACCATTGAAAAAACTTTCTTTGAAAAGGGAATCAATCATACCCTCTATATGAATTGCTAATTAATCAAACATCTCTATAAATTCTTCAAAATAAACTCTCTTAAATGCAACATGACAATCCCGAAATTGAAGGTCATTTGGATGAGTACACGTAATATTGGAGGTTCGTCCAGAAAGAAATTTGGGAAGCGAGAAATGTTCACCTGATTATATATTGTATTCCATTATGTACAAGATCTTTCTTATGATGTTTGGCCAAATACCTCTCTGCATGAGTATTTACTTGATGAAGTCATT